>NDXB01017478.1:0-51039 GCA_002631895.1 Agapornis roseicollis | reverse complement strand
CTCTTCCTCTGATTTCCAACCTTTCTCTAAATAATTTGCAAGCCTGTTGTTTTTTTTTTTTTTCTTGTTTCCAGAAAATTTCAATCTGTTAGTCCATTTAAAATAAACTTTAAAATATTTATTTTCTAGGTCAAGAAGTGGTGTTCAAGTGCCTTGGAGAAGGAATTCTTGAAAAGGCCTTTCAGGGATATAATGCGTGCATTTTTGCCTATGGACAGACAGGTGAGTCTTCTGTGCTGAAGGGGAAGAACACTTTTCATGCACATGGGAAATGAGATGAACAAAACATAAATATTTATCTAGATAATATTTAAAAATTGTACTTCAAAATATCACAATGTTAAATGCCAAACATTTAGCACAGGCAGTGACAATATAAAATCATTAAAGCAGCTCTGCAAATATGTTCTAGTTAGTACCTGTTGAGGCTGCTTTAAAAGCCTGAAAGGAGTAGTTCATACCAAAAGCTCATTCAGTCTTTAATGTTTGAGGGTGTTCAAAGGGGGCCCAAGCAACAGCGCTGCTAAAAGAAAAACCATTTAAGATAAGTTTTGGTTTTGTTTTCCTGTACCTTGGAGTCCAAAGAGCAAGCTGTCTGTCTGGAATAGGCTGTCGTGTTGTTCTGATATGTGCTTCTGGAGGAATAAAAAAGAGAATTAAAACATGCTTCATGAACAAATGAGTAGCTCAGAAACTACATTCTAAAGCATTTTCTTCTCTATTTTTCCTCTAGGTTCAGGAAAATCCTTTTCAATGATGGGCAATGCAGAGCAGCTGGGTCTGATCCCACGGCTCTGTTGTGCTTTATTTCAGAGAATCTCTGT
Organism: Agapornis roseicollis; assembly: GCA_002631895.1. Lineage (NCBI taxonomy): Eukaryota > Metazoa > Chordata > Aves > Psittaciformes > Psittacidae > Agapornis > Agapornis roseicollis. The sequence goes on along the minus strand of NDXB01017478.1, from coordinate 50,215 downwards.
GGAAGAAAATGAATCTCATACATTTAAAGTTGAAGTGTCCTATATGGAAATCTACAATGAGAAAGTCAGAGATCTGCTTGACCCGAAAGGGTGAGTAGCTTCACTCTGTCCCACAGCCATCCTTACTTTTTTCTGAAACTATAAAAGTAGAAATCCTCTTGGAAATTCTTGAGAAGTTGTTTTGGGTTTTTTTTTCTGACAAGCCTTCTTTAGAAAAGATTAGATATCAAGCACTAGAAAAGAATATCCATGTAAAGCTTATATGTAAAGTAGTAACTGATGTGGCTCAATCTAAATATTGGGGTACCATTGAGTGATGCAAGCAAATAATACATGAACAATGTACAAGTGAATTCTAGGGTGTTTTTGTCATATGATCCACACCATATTCAGGCATGAATTTTCATCAGCTATGTGGAATAGTAATACCTCAGAATTTACCTGTGACATTCTTTCTTCCATTCTGTCTATGTAGAAATACTGGTTAGGCTCTCTGTCTTGGAGATGTCTAGACAGGAAGTAGTTTTGATAGTTTTTTTTATATGAGCATTGATTATATGTGGTGTGTATTTTGAATCTTGAACATAATTGCTGTAGGTGCAGAAGTATGCAAGTTAGTTAAAAAGATTTGAGACTTATTTCATGTATGTCAATAAGGTGTAGAGAATGCAAGAATTGAAGCAAATTGCTGGGGGACGAAGTGGAAGATTTTTTGTTTCCTTTTTTGTCAGCATTCTTTTTGCCTAATAAGGAATCTCAGGTTTTGCTCTAGCCACAAATACTGGGGTGGAAGGATGCATTAAAAATAATCCATATATGTAGATTAAAACTGATTAGATTAATATGAGTCTTTATTGTTAATTTGAGTTTAAAAAAATCGGGAAGACTTTTTTTCTTCCTGTTAACAGTTAAAGGCATAAATTGACTTCTACTATATAGAAGATTTTTATCTTTTCATACTGCAGTTTTTGTTTTTCAAAAAAGTTCATTTTAGTGGATTGTGTGTGAAGTCTACTTTATTTCATAGGAGTCGGCAGTCCCTTAAGGTTCGAGAGCACAAAGTGCTGGGACCATACGTAGATGGCCTGTCTCAGTTGGCTGTTACAAACTTTGAGGTAAATCTAAACCAATGAAAAGTTTATAAATAACATCTTTTACATAAGCAGTAAGAATATTACAAGAGATAAACAAGTGTCTATCCAGACATTTTGGTTCTTGGGTGCATTTATGGTGTCTGGCAATTGCAAAGATCTTCTCTAATGCTTCAAGAGTATTTATTTCATGTATAAGCATTGGAATTGCCTTTATGTTGGTTAAAAATATAATAGTGGTATTTTGCTGTTTTCAATGCATGCAGCATACATCAAAAGCACAGTGTCTCCTTTGCACATAAAACACCAGGCTTCCAAAATAAGAATATTGGTCTTCCAGCATGAGTTCATTTTGATTTTGTTGTTGAATACAACCTCTTCTTTTATACGGATGTATTGCATGAGATTCTACAACATAGCTTTTATAATTCATAAATTAAATCATGACAGCATCTGAGCCCACTTCAGTTGCCAAAACATATTCAAGTAAGTCAGTAATAAGTCTACTAATAAGTAGAAGCCAATGAACTACTGTAGCTACAATGGAAATAATTAAAGTGGTGCAGTTTTTGAATTGTGTAGGCTTCTTTTTATGAGGAAGTTAATTTGTAAATGTTGGTTTTTAAAAACCATTCATGCTCTATGTAGCATTATGTGGGAACCATTTAGCTTTTTAATGGGGATTTTTGTTTTTCTGAAGCATCTGTGCATATTATAGAGTAATAAAACCTGCTTTTGCAGCTCTTGATGGCGAAATGCATGCTTGTTAGCACATCTTTTTTTCAAATTCTAGAAAATTCTATTCATAATTAGTTTTTGGCTGATGACTTTTATAAAACTATGTTGGCAGACTCAGCAAGCACATATATCAGACTTGACATAGTCATCTTTGTTTTTTTATATTTGGGATGGTCCAGGCTCCAAGTGAGGTAACCCTCTGGGCCAATTAAATGAAGGTAGTGCAGTTCAGTGAAAAGGTGCATTGTGTTCACTTGTGTAAGTTGATCTGTGCTGGCCTGTTTACAGGCATTAAATGATGTGATTTGTAACGTGGATGTGGCCAACATATTTTAGAAGCAGATAAGAAGAATGTGCATTGCCTGTAGTTGCAAAGGGTTATAAGTGTAGATGTGATCTATCATCAGTCTGTGGAATTGCATATCCCCTATCCCTGCACATCTCAGAACGTGCAAAGGATTTTCTCATTGCTTCTGTCTTTCTTTCCTCTGTCCCACACGTACACACCCTCCCATCTAGATGGGGATTTTGTTCAGCAAGCACAGTATGTGCATTTATCCTAGCATCACTTTTTATTCTTTTTGCTCTAGGATATTGAGTCACTGATGTCAGAGGGAAACAAATCACGAACAGTTGCTGCAACCAACATGAATGAAGAAAGCAGCCGCTCTCATGCTGTATTCAATATTATAGTGACTCAAACACTTTATGACCTGCATTCTGGTGTATGTATTTCTGATGATTAATTATGAAGTCATGGTGAATTCTTCCTTCTTTCCTTCCTTTTGCACATACGTTATCTGTTTAGCCGTGCTTCTACCTTTAATGCCATGGGAATTTAGTAATCAAAGCAATACTAGTAAGACCATAGGATTGAGAGAACCCTGGAAGAGTGAGGAAAAACACCAGATAAAGCAAACAGTTGGATTGCTTCTTAATATCCTATTGTTACCATGAAACCTGTCTTGGGTCTTAACTGTTGCCATGTTTTCATGGCCTTCTCTGCCAGTCAGGTTATTGGTGTTACCATACAGCTGATTCTGGTTCATTAGTGCTTCATCCCTTATCACAAAATAAATGAGTGACTCTCAAAGAGCTATAAAACAATTCCTTCTTCTCTTGTATCTTGAATTTGGTACTTTAACCTGCATTATTATGGAGAAAAGTATTTCATGGTGCTAGTGCCAGATGTGTTAGCACTTTGTGCCAGTGTTTCTTAGCTGTTATTTTTCCATGTTCCATCACACAGAATTCTGGAGAGAAGGTCAGCAAGGTCAGCCTGGTGGATTTGGCTGGAAGTGAGAGAGTGTCCAAAACAGGAGCTGCAGGAGAACGCCTGAAGGAAGGCAGCAACATAAACAAGTAAGACCATGGCATATGCAGTTTGCAGGGCTTAATCTTTGTAAGAATTTCTGTTGTTTTCCTGGCTATCTCTGTTGGTGTGCTTGTCACAGGTCAGTTCAAATGATAGACATCAGAAGCAGTTTGTTACAGCTTTTTCAGCTGCTCCATGCTAAACACTGTGTTTCTTTACATTGGTATAGGGACCCTGAATCATACTTGACTCAGATGAGGTCTAGATGAATTTTATCTGGAAAAAGTGACAGCAGCACTCTTTAATTAAGTATATACCTCTTGTGATTCATTTATACACCCTGTCCCCAGGCTCATGTGTTTTGTCTCATCATCTGCTCAAGGAAGAATGCAGAGTCGCAGAGTCGAATGGCTTTGTTCCAGCATGTATTAAAATATGTAAGGGTGTAATTCATAGTTTAAGAAAGCCAGCTCAGAATGAAGCTGTGTTAGTTTAGCATTGCCTTGAGCATTTGTGCTCAAGCAATGACAAGTTTCGAGGCACTTTTTTGCCGTAATTACTGTGTTACTGCCCCAAAGCAAGAATTTAGCGCTCTATTATTGCTGCCTTAAATATACTAATTTTCCTGGGAAAGCGAGAGTTCAACTGTTACATTAAAAGCCACTACTTTTTCAATGTAATTTTAAAATATTACAAAATATTTTGGTATTTTAAGTCAACAGTGACAGCAGAAAGAGTATTTGAACAGCATTCATACTTTAAATGATTTAAAATTACCTCTTTTTAGAGTTTGAACATGTTTGCTCTTTCTAGATTAATTTCTAATTTACTTTGTGGTTAATCTATCATATTGGTAGCCACACTGAGCAGTCCTTGTGAAATGAAATTGTGCTTCTGCCCAATGGCACGTATTGTACCTTTACCCCACAGGTTATTAGTTAAGTTCAGACTGGTTTTACTACAAAGTGTATTTTGCATAAACAAAAGTGAAATTAAATGTTTCTTTCAAATTCTTGAGGAAGAATTCAAATGCCAACTCTCCCAACAGCTATTGACAAGTTGGACATGTAGTTATACATACAGAAAGACTTTTTCTTTCCTATTAGGATGTTTACTCAGTGTTAAACTTTTATGGTACTGGTGCAGTTGGGGAAGGTTGTTCTGCCCGTGCTGAACCTCTTTGACAATACAGGACTTCAGATACAAGCACCAAACTTTTCTGTAAAAGCTGTCTTAAAAAGAAAATGGGCACCTCTAAAATTTTTTACCAGTTAAATTCTAGTGTGATATAAATTTGAATTTCATAGTCCATTTATTAAGCATCCTTTATTTGAAAACCCTTTTAGAACTCTAGGCAAAAAAGAATTGTTAATGCTGTGCTGTCTAATGTCTTCTGCTAGATTTTTTGCTATTACTAAGCACTTTAAGTCTGACTTTCATTGGAAGCCTCAAAATTGGTATGCATGTTTTATCAGACTAGTTCTTCTGAGAGCATTGTATATGGTGCTCTCTTGGGTGTGATCCATCTTATTAGGGAAAGGCAATATTTTCTGGAGTGATACAGTATACTTAAACCATATAACTTACCGTGCCAGCTATTTTTCTTTTTATTACTTTTTATTCTTTCATGAAACAGCAGTAACATGTATTGGTAACATGTTATGTTTAGTGAGCTCAAAAATGGAGCTGCTGAAATTACCTGGCAAGTAAATCTGCTTGTGCTATGTATTATTGCCTTGCAGAAAAACATGGAAATTATGTACCTGTTTCTGTATATACAAGGTAGTGAACAAGTACACTCAGCTGTGCATACCGAAACTCCATTGTGTGACATTCTGCCAGTCTCTGCAGCTTGTTTCTGATGAAACCTGGCTGGGGCCCTGGTAGCTGCCACCTCTGTCTCACAAATTGTCCTCTTTCCTATCTTGGGACAGCATGTTGCAGAGGGGATGCAATGGATTGTGCTCCCACTTCCTGAAACAACAGAGAGTTGTGTCATTTTATGAAGATTTTAATAAAGTTGTCATAAAGGTTACTTCTGTTTTTTCTTAGAGCTGGTGAAGAGCTTCCTTGGTGAAGATACTGGGCATCTGCTCTTTATTATTGAGAGTTCTGGGGGACTTGCCATACTTCACAGGAAGGCCGTGTGTGCTTGTTCCTCCCCAGGATGTGCTAGTTCCCATAGAGTGTAAAAACACAGGTGCTTAACAACTCTTTGTGGTGTAGTCAAAGAAAATCTGGAATATAATGGTAGGAGGAAGCAGAATAAATAAACTTTCAATTAGTGGCTAAGAAGAATACTTTCTGTGAGCAGTCTGCAATTTTAATTCTGATTAGTAAAATCCTAGCAGTTGTCTTTTTAACTTGAGAATGCAAAAAGAAGTCTTCAAAATGTAGGCGGAGGAAGGAATGGGTTGAGACAGGTCTGGCTCATTTTAGGGAGGGTTTGGGGGTTTTTTGTGTATTCAGAGTTAACTAATAATGAGGTTGATTCTGCTCATTGGAGAATTTGGTGGTAAATTGTACAGAAGTGGTGTTATTTATGGACAGAGCTGTTCCCTGTAGTGAGGAAGCACCACTTTGAACACAGCTGACCCAGGCTGGTGGTGGAAGTGTGCAAACTTCCCCACTGCCTGCTAGCAAGGGCAGCCTGGTCATGCCTAAGGAACAGGGACAAGAAGGACTGAAAGTGAGCAGAAATGGCACCTTCCCATGTTCTTGCATGACATAAATTCACTGTGCTGCTTCTGAACTGCCTCAGGCTGCACTATGGGCTTAAGCCTTCCAGTTGGTTCATTGTGTAAGTATTGAGAGATAGGATCAGAGTAATGATGGATCTCTGATGCATCATTTAGCATGAAGCAAAGCAGATGATGAGTCCCATAATTATTTTCTTGAGCAGCCATTTCTTTTACTGCTTTTCTTAAAGTCTTTAAATGGCTTTGTATTATGAAATCTCAAGCAGAATACATAAATGACTCCAGTTTGGTTTTTATTGCAGATGTTAATAATCTTGAAATAAAATCAGTATTTACAAGGAGCAGGAACATTATGACATCTTTTAACTGTGTGTTAATAAACTGTAGCTTATAATTTCCTGTTTATTAAAATGCAGTGCCCATAACTCAAATTAGTGTTGCAGCCCTGTTGTGAAATATTTTTCAGGGACAGGCATTTTTGAATCCCTGTTCTTCCTGTCTTCCTTCTGACTGTCTCTTTTGTTCCTCTCCCTCTGTTTTTTGGCTTTGGTTTTCACATTTCCCCTCATTTAAAGACGAGAAAAAGGAATCTCAGGAAAATAGGCTAGGGTGGTTTTTTAACATTATGTTCCTTGAAGATGGATTCCATTGGAGTGTGCTGATGGTACTTTTCAGTTGTGCTGTAGGAGGTTGCTATGGAACAGCATAGTGCATCCTACTGTTTGCTCTCATGTTTAGCACTCTGTCATCTCTGTCTGTGGAGGCTGGAGGCAACAACCAATTCTCCCTCCCCCAACCACCACCCACAAGCTTTCAGAGATTGTTAGACTTCTGTTTAGGTCACGAACTAAAACTGTGCTTCTTGCTATGAATTTTTCAAAGGTGGATTGGAAAGTTGTCCTATAGACAAATTTACAAAGTAGAGTGCTCTCTGGGAGACCAGATTCTATAGCCTCTCCTTAAATTTCTTTTTCTTTCAATTTTGCTTTCAGGTCAATGTTGTCTTTGTGCCATATGCAATATGGGACATCTTTTGTGACATACTTAATGGTTCTTAGTACCTTACCTTCTGGTACCTTCCTTAAAATAGTCTCCTGCAACATTTTTGTCATTTTTGAAATGTCATTTCTGAACCAGTGGTAGTTACAAGCAGCTGTAAGGCCCACTTACAGATATTGTGCAAACGCTGCCTATTAACTAAAGTAGTGCTGCTGCTTTGGAAAGAAAACGCAAAAGGATAGAGTGTAACAGTAAAGTTAAAGATTTATTTAACTACCTAATTGTGATGCTGATGAAGTTTTCCTTGGTAGTTGCAGTGAGTAGCTGGATATATGGATACAAGCATCATGGCAGTATGCTCTTGGGCTTCAGCATTGTCTGTTTTAAAACCCTTGAGGCATCTGTTTAATGTTCTCAGGCTCCTGAACAAGCTTATTATCTTAAACCTACTCACCCCAAGAGCCCCGATGTCATTTAAAATTTACACAGGGTTGTTTAACAGTTGGATTATATAATGCACATATGCTTTGCACAGATTGCTAAGACAGTTACCCCTCTTGGTAGAAGTGGTACCTGCACAAAAGTAACAAGTTATCTCTATTTTCTTTGTGACTCAAATGATGTTTGGGATGTGGCTGTCTGCTAAACTATTCTGGGGCTTTTGTCTTTCATGCATATGCAACATTTTTGTATGTGGGAGATTGTTTGGTCTGTTCCCCCTGCAAGAAGCTAGTGAGGCTCTGCCTCAGTTATAAGAAGCCATTTATCAAGGGACCTCCTAATCAGTCTCTTCTGATGAGCAGTCTTCCATTGTTGTCTGACGTCTGATTAGTTGCTGGCTCATCAGGCAGACTAGTTCTCATGAGCCATAACTGGCTGTGTCTTGAGGATGCTTCTTTATAGCTAGAGAATTGTTCAGTTTTAGTCTGGTTTTGAGCCAATGCTCTTAAAACATGGTTCCTAGAGATGGGGGACTTGTGCTGTGCTGCCATTGCTGACTTGTAAATGTGTCACGAGGCAGTGTCCAAGACAGAAAGATTTTTAGTCTCTGAGAAAAAGTGCCTAATCAAAGACAGTGATTCTTCATGTAGTGAAGCAGTCTGATTTACATTTTTCGAACTATTTTAAATACCTGAATAGTTAAACTTGGACTTAGTACCAGGTAAGATGAAACACTGCAGATACCAATTTTTTTCTTCCAAATGTGTAACTTTAATAAATACATTGCCCTATATTCAGCAATGGGTCAGCTGATCTCCTGTGGTCATTTCCAACTTAAGTTATGCTATGATATTTTAAAAATCGGGATGTGTGGTTCTGCAGAGCACAAATTAAAACCTTTAGGAAATCCTTTTTCTGTGTTTTATTGAATCTACATTTGGAATATGTGTTAAAGCTGTGCTACTGTGTTATGTTTATAGATCACTTTCAACGCTGGGCTTGGTTATATCATCACTTGCTGACCAAGCAGCAGGGAAGGGGAAGAACAAGTTTGTGCCTTACAGAGACTCTGTACTCACTTGGCTTCTCAAGGTAATTAATATTTTCCATTCACCCTGTTCACAAGATGTCAGCTTAATAGTTTGTGGGATCATTGTAGCATACCTTAGTGTATGTGAACTTTTCATCATTTCTTACAGAAATGGGCTACAAAGCTCTCTTAGCTATAAGTCATTTCGAGTAACACAGACATGTAAGTGGATCTTATGTGAATTCTATGTGAAGTCTTATTTGGCTGTTTTCAGCTGTGGTGGAATCAAAGCTGGTGGAGGTGGCTGGAAATGTTTATGGATCAAGCTAGTTAGTTTATATCCTTTCAGTGTCTGAATAGGAACCTTTGTATTTTAAGTATCTTTGCAAAGCTATTGTATAGTCCCAGAACAATTTTTAACCCTCAGACTTTCTGTGGATATACTCTACAGGACAATTTGGGAGGAAACAGCCAAACTGCCATGATAGCCACTATTAGTCCAGCAGCAGACAACTACGAGGAAACACTCTCTACTCTGAGATATGCAGATAGAGCCAAAAGAATAGTTAATCACGCTGTGGTGAATGAAGATCCAAATGCTAGGGTCATCAGAGAACTACGTGAAGAAGTTGAAAAACTCAAAGAACAGCTCTCGCAAGCTGAGGTAACATTAGTCACAGTACAATGTAAACTGAGTTTCCCAAGGAGATGTCAAACTCTGGAAAACTAGCTTCTGTTTAAGTCTTATAAAATGAGGAAAGGAAGAGTCTTGTACTTTGGAATTTTTTTGATGATTTTGGGGGGTTGTTGATTTTTTTTTTGTGGTTTTTTTTTGTCTTTTTTTTTTTAAAACAATTAAGTTTGTTTCCTGAAATAAATCCAACAAAATGTTTGCTTGTCTTTAATCACTTTTAAATGAGGACAACATTGTACTGCTGGTGACCCTTGTCAGAATAGTCTGTTCTTGGAGACCTTCATGTCAAGTAACAGTTGATGCAGCACAGATAAGCTTCCTATGGCTTCATTATGTAGACTTATTAGCAGACTCTTTTTTTGGATTGGTGGGCTGTGTAATTTTATGATGTCAAATGGAAAAACGAAAAGCTGTAAATCTGGTATCAGACCACAGGAGACTTCTTAACATTTGTGAAAAATTGATTAAAAAGTAGTGAAAATCACAGCACTGAAACCATCATAATTTGCTTTTCTGCCTTAAATAACACTGTGTGACTGCTGCTTATCTTAGATTTATACTTGAAATCGGACAGTAAAGTGTCAGAGGAGGATAGCTTACTTGGTGATACCTGGAGAAATCAGGCACTGCGCTAGGAAAATATTTTTAATCTTTTCAGGCAAGACACAAAGTACTGGAGGAAAAAGGACAGAACCGTATCTGAGGGTAAATGTGTGGTGTTTAAATTTCACATTCGTTTAAGAAATAGTGTTCCTCACAGGAGCAATTCCTTACATGCTGAAGTGGGAAAATAGGCGTTACGAAAAAATCTGTTCTAACCCCATATTTTAAATTGGAAAATATTACTGTGGCATGTTATTAATTATGTTGGCAGACTGTGGCTGAACACAATCAGGAGGAAATTATCCAAATTCTTACTATTATTATTTTTTTTTAAGTATTTTCTCTTGCACCTTCTGTTAAGAACAGTTATATAGAACCAGCCAGCCTGTTGAATTGTTACTTGGCACTGGATGTATTCAAGCCCTTTGCTTTTGTTTCCTGTTGTGAAATCAGAAGCCTGTGTTACCTCCAGAGTGTGCCTTCTTTCAAAAGACATCAGTGGGGTCAGTCTGGAAGCTTTAATGAAACTCTAGGAACACTTACGAAACAAAGCTAGAATGGAAGACTGAATATTGAGAGGAATTTGTGTTGGAGGCTATTGCTGGAAGCAAAACTTCACAGTTGAACTTCAGACAGCTGAGACTTAATGTTTTTAAATATTCAGTTACATACAGACACTGAAGCTTGGGTGGCCAGGCCCAGCAATTTTGTCAGTTACATTATCCTCTGGAGCTATGTCAGTTTTCATCTGTTCCAGATTTGTACCCATTATAGGTTAATTCTGCACTCTTCCTTTGCAAGTGACCTGTTTCTTCATCACCTACCAGGAAAAATCTGGGGATAGAGTTGAAATCTATGCTTGCTGCATTTCATACGATGTTTTTGGGTTCTGTTTCCTTGTGCAGGCAGATGTTGCAGTGGTAAAGTAGCTGAGGGGTTTTTGCTGATTCCTGTCTTTTAGGCCATGAAGGCACCAGAACTGAAGGAGAAATTGGAAGAATCTGAAAAGCTAATAAAAGAGCTGACAGTCACCTGGGAAGAAAAGCTAAGGAAGACAGAAGAAATTGCACAGGTACTTCAGAAATGATGAGATTATGATTATGAGGAGGAAAGGCCAGATACTCATGCAGTGCAAGGCAGCTGAATTTCATGAGCTTTAGTGGAGTGTGCTGTCTTCTCCACCAGCTATTTAAAATTCCTTTGGATTTTTGTCTTTTCCCTTGCTTATGTGGGCTTGGATTTTGTGTTTTGTTGTTTTTTTGGTGTTTTTTTCCCTTGTGTTTTTTTGTTGTTGTTGTGTTGGTTTGCTTTTATTTATTTATTTATTTATCGTGAGTTTGGGGGTTTTTTTGTTGTTGAATTTTTTTTANAGGCAGCTGAATTTCATGAGCTTTAGTGGAGTGTGCTGTCTTCTCCACCAGCTATTTAAAATTCCTTTGGATTTTTGTCTTTTCCCTTGCTTGTGTGGGCTTGGATTTTGTGTTTTGTTGGTTTTTTGGTGTTTTTTTCCCTTGTGTTTTTTTGTTGTTGTTGTGTTGGTTTGCTTTTATTTATTTATTTATCGTGAGTTTGGGGTTTTTTTTGTTGTTGAATTTTTTTTAAGACAGAATTTTATTAGAGTAAGTGTAGCTGTGTCATGGTATTGTGGATAAAAACTAATATTTGCTTCTAAAACAAAATACCAAAATATGTTTGGGCAGCTCATTTATTTAGAAGACCACAGTGGGATCTTGGACATGTTTCCCTTGAAGTGACTAGGAAAATGAAGAATTACAAAAGGATCAGAATTTTGGGTGGTATTTGTTGCTCTTCCTTTTAGTGACTTCTTAACCAGAAAAGGAAAACGTTTACATGTATTCACTAGAGATTGTTTACTATTATTGTACTTAAAATAAGACTTCCAGATTCCAGCATACTCTTACATAATTTCCACCATCTATGGCTTGAAGGAAAGTATTGTTAGTTTCCCTCTCTGGTCCCAGTATTCCAGAAGCAACCTCTGGTGCAGCCACTGTTTAAATAAAAATAAAAGAAAAAAGAAATGAAAAAACAGGGGAGGGAACCAAACCCAACCAGGCAAACAAAAACCCCAATGCCCAAACTATATTAAAGCAAAAGATGTGTGAGCAAGTAGATGCTTTAGCCAGATTAATAATAATACTGCAAACGAATAAACCAGAATTGGGGCATGCTGTATTCTAAATTATCTATGACTGTGATTATCTTTGAAGTAATTGCAGCTGAGACTAGCTTTTAATTAACATAGAGTTTCAAAGTCGCATTGTGTTACTTATGAGTAGCCCTAATAAAATCAATAGTGCTGCTCAGGTAAGTAAGTTTCGATTTGGGGAAGCAGGTTTTTGAGGATTAGATCTGATTCTATTCAACTTATAGGACTTGACCAATGTCTTAAATTCTGTTTCTGCTACTGATGTACAGAATGTGTGCTCAGCATGTGCACCTTTAGCTTTAGCTGGTCTGCTTTCATTTACTTTCTGTACTTGTCTCTATGTATGGTAGCAGGCAAGATTAACCTATTTTTGTGCTTGCAGGAGAGGCAAAGACAGTTAGAGAGCATGGGAATTTCCCTTGAGTCTTCTGGTATCAAGGTTGGGGATGACAAGTGTTACCTGGTGAATCTGAATGCAGACCCTGCACTTAATGAGCTTTTGGTTTACTACTTAAAGGTAAGAACGTGAACAGGATGTTTGCACAGAATGAAATGATACCTGTTTCTTGTTTTGAATTTCTGGCTCAATTTGTTGCTTGGGGTAAATTTAGGTTTTTAAGACTAGTTACAGCAAAATAGGATGGGTTTCCCAGGTTCTTTGTTTTCCTAATTGATCTCCTGATTGCCAACAATGGGAGAAGTGCTCAGTGTGTGCTGGAGTTGAGATAAATTCTAGCTTTTCCAGAAAATATGTGAGTAGAATTGCCTTTTGGCCTGAACTTTGAGAGCCTCACATTAGATGCTTCCTTTTGTTAGTGAACTGAGGATTGCTTTAAGTACTTAATGTGTTAATCATAAAGAGATGATGTTTAGTAGTAATCAGTGAGAGTAAATATAGTCTTCCATGACAGAAAAGCTTAAGAGGGGAAAAAAGCACTGGTAAATATTTATATAAATGTATTTTCCTAGTGCCACTAGATTTCATACCATTCTGTTTCACGTAGTTTCATGTCAAGAGTGAAATAGTGTTAAATAAAAACTTACGAAGTTTGTAAGGAGATGTGAGCTCCTTGTAAGATATGAAAGACTATCCTATCTATTTTTATAATTACTTTTCTGCCAAGATAGGGTTCTGTGTTTGAACAGTAGCAAATCACAACTTCTCCAACAGCAGCAAAGTCCAGTATTTTGGTAGAATTTACAGTGTGACTTGAAACTATGTAGGGATTAGTGTGTTTAGTTGAGTTGCTGTTAGCTATTTTCTGAAAAGCAGTCAGTTCTGTGCACCTTATTTTACTATCCATGTTGTGCTCATATATGCCTGTATAATAATATGGCTGGTATTCTTCAGTGTTTGCATTTATTGCTTGTATGCAAGCATTGTTTGATAATATTTTTAAATAGCAATTTGTGTGTAAACTGCTTTAGTCTGCTTTATTTAAAACCATATGAAAGTAAAGTACAGAGCAGAAGAACAGTTTTCTGTGTGACCTTTACAGTCTTCAAATCTGCTGTTGTACCCTTTCTGCTCTACAGAAGTGCTTAGCAAAAGAGGGCATGTAGATTGTGTAGTCTCAGTGCTTTAGCTAATATTTTCTTAGCTATATAAACAGTGATAGTTTACTTGTCTCTTAGTAACAGCTTATTTTCTAGGATCACACAAGAGTTGGTGCAGATACTTCTCAGGATATACAGCTCTTTGGTATAGGAATCCAACCAGAACACTGTGAGATTGATGTTGCTTTAGATGGAGAAGTTACACTCACACCAAAAGAAAATGCAAGGTAAGGAAGATCAGCAGCACTTTCCAGTGAAGTGTTTGCTTGTCTCTACCAGAAGATAACTTACGTGCATTTTTATTTTACATAGTCATAAACATCTTGTGTTCTGATCAATGAGTAGCTTCAGTATAGGTGGCTTAGATACTCAGAAGTGAAATTGAGTAATAAAACCAAGATTTCCCGCCATGTGTACACACCCACCCATCACCTACTCTGTAGGTGCATGGTGTAGCATGACAGGCTGTCAATCAGAGGTGTGGATCAGAATAAACCATCACAAGAAAATATCCAGTAGGAATGAGGAACCATTGCTTGTCTCTCTTGGGTGGCAATGAAATCACTGAGGTGCTGCTGGCTATCCTGACCTGTGCAATGCAATAGTGAGCTGTGTCTTGATGGGTAATTTTGCCTTATGAGTAATTTCTGTTATAAAGCTCAGCATTTTGTGACAAAGAGATGTTTTAAAGATCTTAATATCTTTGCATTATTTTCCTAAATCTTTAATTACTGTTGTGCCTCATAAATATGCAGTGTGAAGTCATATTTCTCCTTTTGTTTCTGCTTCTGTATTTTAGTGTTTTTTCACTTTGGGGGCACTGTGGCATCTAGGGTGGAATTGTAAATGTATGTCACTTCATCTCCAATGGCATGTGATAAACAGTACCTTTGTTCTAGTTAATAGTCACACTTCTTGTCTAAAATCTGAATACCTAAATAAAGTACAGATTATTGTTTGAATGAGAAACACAAGTTTAAGAGGCGTCTTTTAAAAAATCTGATCTCTTTCACTCTACCTTCAGTGAAATATCTCTTGGCAATTGCATTTTATTTCTGCAGCTTACAGTACAAAATTCCAAACAGATGGGATTCAGACTTGTGGTGATAGAGTTACTGTACTGGAAATCAGTCATTTTGGCTGGCAAGAACAAAGGCACATGTCAGTGAGAAAAAATGTATTTTGTTTTACTCGTGCCTGATCTGCAATGCTTAAGTAGCTGTTCCTAAGATTGTAGTGTCAAGAAAAATGGAGTTACCAAGATTTCATTGGAAAAAAAATTAAAATAAATAAAAATCTGGCTGTAAGACAAATGCTCACGTTTGCGCTGACTGACTTGAGAGACAGCTGAATTCACAATGCTCCATCTGGAAAGGCTTTTCCCATTTTACTTTTTTTGTCATTTCAAATAAAACGTTCTGCTTTGTGTGTTGCATATGCAAAAGTTCGACAGCTCCGTTTTTCCTGTTTTGTGATTGAAACTTAAATATAAAGAGACCTAAATGCAAACATAGCAGTATACCAGATGTGCACAAAAATACTCTTGTTAATAATAGAGACTCCATTTGTTGAAAGAATGTAACTTGGTTCTAAGGGTCTTTTTCTTACCCTTGGATGCCGAATATGTTAACAGTATGTTTTACAACTCTCTGTTGACTAACTTGAATCTTGGGAAGCTTTATCAGCAGGATTTGCATGCATCCAAGTTTACAGACTGTTTATAAGAAACAGGCAGTGACCCAGTTTGAGACATGGGCATTTATAGAAAACCATGTAACTAAAAGCAACCATCTGTGTGTTTACTGAAGAGTTGTACCTGCCAAAGCTAGAGGGGAAAGGTGCTTTGTGCTCATTTCTGACAGTAGAAATCAGACGAGCATCTTTCCTGTTGGTTCTTTAGTGAGAATCTGGCAGATTTGTGCATCATATGATACAAATCACTGTCTGTAGATGGGAGAAACAGTGGATCTTGTGATTAATTTTAACCTTCTATTTTTAGGATTTCACTGAAATTTTATTTTCTTCTTTTAGGTCCTGTGTAAATGGTGCGCTGGTATGTTCTGCCACTCAGTTATGGCATGGAGATAGAATACTATGGGGAAACAACCACTTTTTTAGGTAATAGTTGATATTTATATTCCAGTCTTTTTACATTCAGCCTTGTTTTGTGTTGGGTTTCTTCTTTTTCTTCCACTGTTCTGCATAAACATTTTTAGAAACTGAATTTCAATTTTACACAGAATCAATTTACCAAAGAGGAAACGTCGAGATTGGCTGAAAGACCCTGAGAAAGAAACATCATTAGGAGAGCATGATCTGGATGCAGCTAGTGAAGCTTCTTCAGAACCAGACTACAACTATGAGTTTGCACAAATGGAAGTTATTATGAAGACACTGAATAGTAATGGTAAGGCAGTTGCCAGATAAAAATGCTCTTTTGCATTGTCTAACAAAATTCAGGGTAAAAATAAATGGTATACTCCATTGGAGCTTTCTCAGAAAAAGATATTTTACAGAAACAGTGTTATACATGTAGATACATAAATACATACATACATACATATACATACATACATATAACAATGTATGCACAAATTAGTAGTTGGTTTGTGCCCTGACACACAATTTTATCCCTTGTCCTTTGTAGTGCAGCTGAGCCACAATCATATACCTGTCAAGTCATCATCCAATTCCTGCTAACCTCTTGGGTTTATAAGTTACTGCAAACAAAAGGCTGCTCAGATACAGCTCAGTTAGTTTTATCCTTTTGTATCAAATATTACACCATTTTAAACTTCATAAAAAAAAAAAAACACAGAAGCAATAGCAAACCAATAATCAAAACATCAGCTAGCATGGTTTTAATGCTTGATCACTCTCAATATTTTATTTCATCTTTGTTAAAACCTATTGTGATGCCTTTTTTGGACAGGATAATAAATGACATTATATATAAAATAATTGTATGGTCTATATAAAACTGTATGGTGGTGTCATGATTTCCAGGAGTCAAGTTACAGCTCACATGATGTGGTATACAGAAATGCTGAAAAGCTTGGTAAGCTACTAAATGCTTTGTTCAGGTTTTTTAACAGAAAAAACTTGAGAGGCAAATGCCTTGAGTTTTGGCCATTGACCAAGATGACTCAGTCAACGGTGTTCCGCTGTTCTTTGTTCTCCTTTCTTCATATCTTTGCAGTATTTCCATTGTTTGCTGTGGCTTACTTTTTTCTTGGTCTCCTCTTATTCTTTCTTGAACTTTCTCTGTTCTGCTGTTGAGTACAGCATGGTGGTTTCATGTGCTTGATGCTCTAATCAATATTCTCAGAATATTGTAAATACTCTAAAATTTTACAGTTTAATGGGATTGCTTATGTGAGTTACAGGGCTAGGCCATTTAAATTGATATGAAATTAACTGTTTGATAACAAAAATATTCTTGTTATGGTTCACTCACACCAGGAGATGAATTTCAGATGAATCTGCCATCCTGGTGGTCTTCAGTGTTGTCATCCCTCCTGAAGATTCTGTTGCCTGTTTTAAGGCCTCAAACCATCCCATATCTGTGCCAAAACTGGGACAAAGGTTTTGAACTCGATTGGCTCATGCATGAGACTGCTGGAGAAATTTGAAAGCATTAATTGATGCTTGATCTGCTTGTCACTAACCGGGGATGTGACTAAACTGTAGCAGTCTACAAGTCAGTGTTCTTTGACCAGGGCGTCACATTTTTGGGGGGTTTTTATGTGTTGTTATCCAGCTGATTGAAATGATTCTTCACAATATTTCAGGTGTCTTTACATTTTAGTTCAGCAGAGTTTTGTGAAGACAGATTTTTGTCTTTTTTTCTGTGTCTTTGCCCAAGAACAGTACAGACCTTGCTGTTTCATTAGAGCTCTTTCCTCCTTAATGCACAGCAAATGTTAGCAGTCATCCATGTTGCACAGTTTCAAAGGCATCACAACCCAATTATTATTCTTGTTGTCTCTTCTGTTCCCTCCCACATACAGGGAGCAGGAGACACAACAATAAGCTTGTTGCTTAACTAAGTTGGAGTAGTAAGTGATAATAAAGCCCTGACAAAACAAGTGGCTGTGATGGTCGTAGGCTGGTCTTTTGAATCGAAGCTTGATATCACTTCTAGGTTCTGTTCTTCTCAGTGACATAGCTAAAATAATTATTTTTTTTGGACAGGTTTCCAGTTTGTTAGGTAAGAAGTAAAGCAGCTTTGTCACAATACTATTATTTATTCTTCCTTATGTCTTCATAATAACTAAATAATACTATTATTTATTCTTCCTTTCCTGAAATGAAAAATAAATATGGGTAAGGAAGAAGAAAGAACTAAAGACAGGTAATTCTACTGGGAAAACTATGGGGGGAGAATAAAGGCATATTTTAAAAATTTGATTAGATAATTATTTTACAGGCATCTATTGATACAGCTCAAAACAAGAGGGTTTTTGGGGGGATTTTATTATTCTTCCCCCACCCCCCTTGATCTGTTTGAGAACAGTAGCCCTCTTCATATAAATAGCCTAGCTTTTCCAGGGTGCAAACACAGTTGTCTTTATGGCATGTAACCAGTACAACAGTGTCGCGTACTACATCCGGCTCCAAAGAAGCTCTGAGGAAAATGTGACTTTGAAAACAGCTGTAAAGAAAACATCCAGATTCTTTCTTCTCTTCAGCGTGTTCACTTTCTTTGTGGGATTCTGTCTGATCAGCTTTGTACTGCTAATTTGTGATGCTGGTCAAACACGGAATGCAGCAAAGAAGTTTACTTTATTTATGTATACTGTGCAGCGGTTAAGTAAACAATGTGATTAGATAATGCAGCTTTTCATTTAAACAAACAAAACTGTTACAGCTCAGGGTGGGAATTTTGGTGAAACTTAGTAAAGCAGCCTGTGTCGTAACCTTCTTCTAGCTTGCTTAGGAAAATGAATTTAAATGAAATCCTAAGGAATTAACTCGGCATTGTTGTTACTGGATTAACAGATTCCAGATGTGAAATAAGTGACATGGCAGGAAGGTAATAAATGCTGTTCATCCTATGGAGAAAGTGTGTTCTTGTGGTTCAAAGTGAATAGTCTAATATTTTGAAGAGGATTAAGGGTGTATGAATGGTCTTTTCATGGCCATTGAACTTTTGCCACATAAATATGTAAAGGATTGAGACTTAGGGCTTTTAACTCTGTATGGAATTTGCTGTGAGTTTCTCAGGCTTTGGGTAGAATCTTCCCTAATTTATTTGCCTTGGCATGAGAAATCCAAAATTGTGGGATGTGGTTTTTAAATCTGACTTAAACACTATTGTAGTTCTTTCAAATTATGAAAAGCTTGACTTTATTTTTTCATCTTCCAACTAGGTAGTTTATAATTCACACCATATTTTAGTTTCTCACTGTGAAAGGTGTGGGGTTTTCTGTGGAAGCTCTTTCAAAATTTGAATTGAAGACTTTTCTAAAGGTGTAAATTTACCTTTTTCATTTTGGTACAAGCATAACCCAGCTTCCCCCCCACCAAGCAGTAGTGGATTTCATTGAAATTTGGAAGTTTTAGACTAGGCTCTTGCACCTTGTTCCAAACATTTACCATGGTATAGTTTGATGCTGTGGGGGTTGTGTTCCTATAAATCTAGGTGGCTGAAAAGATCACTTTTATTAAGGAAATCTGCTCCCTGAACTTGGAGCTGGTGTTTGAGAAGTTTGGGAGAGTCTCATCTTAATGAGTCAGCCTTAGTTTCATTTCCTGTGTTTGCAAACACAATAGAAAGCTTTTAATTTCTTCCATGCCTCTTCTCTGTCTTCTGCATAATACCTGATTTCTCAGCCATTCTTGCATGTAACTAAAACTGTTTTGGTGATTTTGCAGTAAAACCTATGCATGTGAAGGTAATTCCGGTATTACCTGGAGAAGTTAGAAAGATAATGATGATGCAGGTCAACAGTAATAACTTGGTTTGTAGTCTAGAATATTAGAACTTGGTTCAGTTAGTTGTTTTTTGTTGCACTGTCTGTTTAAAAGCTAAAAATAGCTAACTGTCTTTCTGAGAATGTCATGTACTAAAATGTAATATTTCTGGCTATTTTAAGACACTTTTATGCATCACTGTTTTGCTGTTTGGTTGCTATTTATACTGGTTGATTTTAAACTTGTGCTTTATAATTACCATTGCAGTGATATTTTATGATGCCTTTGTGTGAAGCCAGGGATTTCTTCCATGGATAAGTCTAGGGCCACAGTAGCAGCTTTTGCAGAAGTGTTTGATTTCTCCTAAAAATAAAGATGTGCTTTACATCAATCTTAATATTTCAAAAAAGGATACTGAGGGAAAACCAAACCCACTGCAGTAACAGAACCCTGGAGATCCTGTTTGCTTCTCTGGCATTTATAATAGGAAGGATTTGTTTCATAAAGTGACTTGCCTTAATGGCCGTGTATGTTAAAATTGCAGACAGTGAGTTAACTTGTCTTAAGCAAAATTAATCTTAGTAGTTTTAGTACTCAGTTGTTACAGATTACTAAATATACTAATGCTACCCTGGTTTGCAAAGATACAGGAGATGTGGGCTTTGGGAAGGTGCATATATATATGTTAGTGACCAGCATACACTGTTAGTGATGAAAACTATACAGAACCTGTAGTATGAACCCTCTATTGCATGCTATAGCAGCCCAATTTTTGTTTCATGTAGCATTGTAGTATCAGGACCTTACAAAACCTTACAAGGACTGGGTTCTGGTAATGAAGGCCAAGATAGTTCATGATTAAATCACACTGATGTAGGTTTCTGCTGTTGCTGTTGTTGGTTGTGTTGGATTTTTTTATGGGGGTGGGGGAGGTGGGGAACTTTTTTGAGCACACACCTCTAGTTGCAAAGTAGGACAATGTAATTTAATCTAGATGTGTTTTTCTGCCTTCTTTGTGGCAGAATGGCTTCCTTAAAAGTCACAGGAGTGCTTTTTTAGTATTTGCAAATTGGAAAACAAATTATTTTAAAGCTGAAAGCTTTTTGCATTTGAAAATCCTGGTGTCCTAGAGCTGCAGCGTTTCTTCACCTAATAATCCATCGCTCCAACTATGGAACTCTTCTCCCTTCCCCTTCCAATGTGCAGAATCAGCAGTCTGTTAGGGGATGTGGTGTTACTCAGATACTCATCTAGATTGGTTCTCTTGCAAACCACCTTTTTTTGGCTGTATTTAAGCTTTCAGATATACATGAAGCAGGTATATACTGGTAGTATACAGAAGCAGTTCATTCTATCAGATTGCTTTTTCAGAGGCACAGTCTGGCATTGGACCTAAAACCAGAGTAATGTCTCTTTAATTTGAATGCGATTTAGATTTAACCCTAGCTGATGGACACAAGCAGTTGTTTCTGGATAGAGTATCCAACTGGATGGATACTGGGTTGATACTGTGACAAAATGTAGTTTGTAAAGCTAAACGCAGGAATTCCCTCCAGAACTTACTTTTGTCTGTTTCAGTGCTGTGAAGCACATTGGCACAATGCGATGTGTGACTAGTCAGACAATTCATCTAAATTTTCATCCACAACTTTCCAACATCTTTAATTCTCTGCCAAAATTGAGAAAGTTAAACTGCTTTTTACTCCCTTAAGTTGTTTCCTTCTCTGGTTTAACATCTTCTTCCCTTGTATTTTGCTTTGTTTTGTTCTTATTGATTTGTTCCCTTTCCCATCTATTTTTTTTTTTTCCTACTGGTATTCTGGAACATATAACTTCACAATACTGAATATGGAAGATCAGGGTCTTAACCATTGTTCTAGCCTCTTTGCATGCTGCATTTTTTTTTCCTTGTTTGATTTGTCTATGTAATGCACTATTTATTAGTTTAGCTTTTATTTTGGGGGGCAATGGCCATCTTGCTTGCAAAGACTCTGGGATATGTTGATTGCTGCTAGCAAGTAAATAATGAGTATTCTGTGATGCTAAAAGACATTTTCTCACTTTTGTGTTTTCTTTCTTTTTTTTTTTGTGTGTGTGCCTTTTTAGACCCAGTACAAAATGTGGTCCAGATCTTGGAAAAGCAGTACTTGGAAGAGAAGCGGAGTGCTCTTGAAGAGCAGCGGCTGATGTATGAACGTGAGTTAGAGCTGCTGCGGCAGCAGCTATCTCCAGAAAGGCAGCATCAGCATGGCAGCGACAGGCTCTCTTACACCGCACAGACTGTACAGCAGAAAGTAAATCTCTGGACAGAAGAGAGGTGAGAATACTGTAGTTAAACCAAAGGAATTAATAAGAACTACAATGGGTGAAAGGTGGGGCTTGAACTGAAATTGATAATATTTTTCTGTGGAGTTGATATACAGTACGAGATCTGCCTCCACCAAACTGTTAGCATTTAATTTAGGACTAGGTTCTGATGTCTAACATGTGTACAAGAACTTCCCATTTAATTTAACACACAAACAAAATGACAAGTTAGCTTTTATTGATCTAGGAAGATGTGGGCAGAGTTGGAGCAGCATGTGTGTGTTTACATCTTGGCAGTGAGAGAAGCTTGCTGTTGGTATCATTGGAGAAAGAGAGAGACAGCATCTCCATGGAGGGAAGTTCTAGGGGAAGTGACTGACATGATTTATGTTTTCAGCATACAAATAAGTATTCTGTCATTGGATTAATTCAGCAGGAAGAATGACTTGATGTATTAACAGGTTTCTTAGAAGTTTCTTTTAAAATCTATTTTCTTTTAAAACAGAAGCTTCATTATTCACTCAGCATTTTTTTCCTACATGTAGTGAGTTTGGGTGCGTTTTTATTATTTTTGCTTTATTCTTTGCCATTAAAAAAAAACCAAACAAACAAAAAACAAAAGCAACACCCATGTACAAGAAGAGTCTAAATAAAGATGGCCAAAATTATGTTGCAGCTTTCAAATTCAGCGTGTTAGAGGTAGAACAGAACAGATCTTGGTTTACTTTTTGTTTGAGGTCTTGTTTTGTAATTTCGGCCCAATTTGGCCAGGGGAAAAAACCTAAATGAATAATAAGCTGTTGACCAGCAATTAATAGAATGCTTGATATGGCAAGTATGGTGCGAATTAGTGCTGTTTCAACTTCAATTAAAATAATTGTTTGTTCCTCTAAGAGCTCAAAACAGTATCGCTGAACGTAAAGCACTGCAGAGTTGTGGTTGGGATTTGCAGCCTTTTTAAGGCTGCAGAAGTAGTGCAAAATGGGAAACATGCTAGTTAGAATCATTGCATTTCAGAATTGCTTTGAGCAGCACAGCAAGGCTATCGTGAAGTCATTGATAACCTACTTCAGCAGCAGCAGAGATGAGAAGTAGGCTTACTGCCATGGGAAGTGATACCTCTAAAAAGATTCAGCAAAAGGGAAAAGGAAGTAGCAAAAAACTTGCCTTTCCTTGAGAGTTAATAAAGGAAAATTGTAACAGATCAACTCAAAGTTAACCAACCAACATAATCATGTAATGACATAAATAATGAGAATCTGGAAAGGTATCAAGGCTCAGTGTTCTGCCAGCCTTCACAGTAGTTGTCAGACATTTCTTAGGAGGTAACTATGCTTTGAATAAGCATTTTTGCCTCTATTTCATGAGTTAATGCTTTAGTCTATATAATTGTTGAACTACATGAGGACTGTACTGTATTGAAAAAAAAAAAAAAGTGAATGAATCCTCTTTGTAGCCATCAGTAAGGACTGATAATGTTTTGGTGGCACTGACATTGAATAAAAAGCTTTCTGGAAGAATTAATTATCTGTTTCCTGTCCTCCAGAAGATCCTCTTAGGTATACCTTTTACTTACTTATGGTTCTAGAAGAGATTTAGGCTTCAAAAAAAGAGCAAAAATAATTGAGTTGTCTTAAATAAGAAACAAACAAGTTCCTTGAGGGATTTCTGCTGCAAAAGCATGGTAACATGGTGCTGAGAGGGTGTTTAACAACTGACTAGAGGGCAAAAAGTGCAGGAAAAAATGGGAAGGCTGGATGTGAAGAACATGTGAAAGAGCCAAGTCACTGGATTGCATGGGATTTGATTAGTGCAGTATTAGCTCTTGTTCTGTTACTGTTGCAAATGAAGCTGAGCTATACTGGATCAGCCAGCAAAATTAATTTGATAGGTATCAGATGTATGAGGCACGTGATTGTATCTGTTAGATCAGCTAGAACACATTGCACAGAGTTTATTCTGGCTTTATGCTGACTGTGGAAGGACAGATGATGCCTGACTTGGTGTTAAAACCTGTTGGCATAAAGTTAACCCATTGTAACTTCGAACAAATTGAATTTATTGAGCTAAGGGGGGTAGTGGGAGTATACTGCACCAGAGGTTTATTTCAGCATATTCTGTATTTGGCATAAGGAGTCCCAGAGACTTGCAATGATACCTCTTGATTGTCAGATTTAAGTTTCCCATGGTTTTGGCTTAAACAACTGTTTCAGGATTTCATGTTCAGTAGGTATTTGCTTTGGTTAATATCCTAATGGAACTTGTTGTATGTTTTGCATGGTAAGAATTAGGAAACACTATCTGAAACAGCTTTTATACTCTAAGTTTCTGGAAGGGTGCTGGCACAGCTGCATGTAAAAGGCCATAACTGTAGTGAGAACTGCCCATAGTAATTGGTTGAGTTACTCATAAGTCCTCCTTATAGTCTTAAACTATTCCTTTCTAGAAAATCTAGCTAAGATTGGTGTGGGAGTCTCCCCACAAAACTCATCAAATGACAGTGTCCTGTGTCATGGAAATGGAACTGACTGTAGCTGAGTCCTGTGGATCTTACAGCACTTGAAGGTCAAAGCTGCCTTCTGTTTCTCAGGCTAGGCAGCTGTCTTGCAGTGGTTGCAGGTGTAATGCACTCAATATTAAGTACTGTTTAGTGACTAATTCTTGACTCTACCCTTGTTTTCTGGATGAATCCAAAATGATAGCTGTCTGTAGAATGTGGCAGTCCCATGGTCTGGAATTGCTCATTTAATCTTGATGGCCTGGATAACAGAAGTAAGAGGCAGCGGGAAAGGAATTTCCCTTATAATGCCAGGAGTAAATATGGAAGTGGACTAAAAATCTGCTGATAGTAGCAGTTATTTCAGGTCCAGCAAAACCCACACTGTTGCAAACTTAGGCCAGATAGCAGAGCAAAACAAAGCTGCATGTTTCAGCATGTTGAAGGCACTGAAATTCAGGGCTGCTTGCTAAGACTGCTGGTCATTTACCACTTTGGCCTGGTGTCAGGGAACCAGCAGAGTGCAATTTGAATTATCCAGGCTGCTGTTTGAGATACTTGGAAGAAAGATAAACACACAAGGCGAATTCTGTTTGGGACAGAAAGGCACATTAACAGTTGTTTGTGGTTGGTATTGTAAAGACACACAAAAGGTGTAAGCTTACATGAATTAAGATAAATAGGCAAATTTTGCCTGTATTCACAGCAAGAACTGTGAGCTTATTTGGTCCTCCTATGTTTTCCATAGTATGTTTTGTAGATACTAGAAGTGTATTTGCACAAAATGTACTGTCAGTAGAGCTTTACTTAGAAAAGCTAAGAAGTCATACAGGGGAGTTCAGGTCACCGAAATACCTGAAGTTTGATCATAAGTTTTGTGAAGATGATGAGACACATTAAGTGCTGTTGGGATTACAAAGAAAGGCAGAAAGGGGGACTTTGCATTTGCTCAGAGGGTAATCATGATACTTTTAAAAGGCAAATTAATGATGAGAATCGCAGGTGAGAGTGTATCTTAGTATTGCAGGTGGAGGTATAGTATGTGTCATAGCAGGTTTGCCAGCTGGTATTTTAGAACAGATTTGCTCAGGCCTTAGAAACCTCTTTGGAATTTCTCCAGAGACTAGTAACTGTTCAGAGTGCAAAAGCTTTAACCTGTGCTCCTTCATCTATTACTTGAAAAGTACTTTGAGTGTATAGGACTTAAATAATGTTAACAGGTACACTTGAGATGGCTTGAGTATACGCAGGGACCTCTGGGGATCTGTTGCACTGCAGACCTTGCTGAGATGTAAAGCTGTGGCCTTCAGTGATTGCAGGTTCCAACATCACAATCTGAGGGAAAGCAGATGTTATCAAGATGAAGTCTCACATGTTGGGACTGGTAGTTTCTGTGGAACAGGACTCCAGATTAAAGACAGACAGCTGCAATTATGTTTCTGGAAAATTAGAAATGTCCTTGGGGCTTTTAAGAAATCATCACTGTAACAGCTTCCATAGAGCTGTACCCTTTTATTTGGGCATTACTGTGCTAGACTCACCTCAACAGTCATATGTTTGTTTAATGTGATCACTGCTTTTCTTCAATAACATTGTCTGACGCTGATTCATGTTTGCTGACATAGTTCTATACCGCATTTCTTTTTAAGCTTGTTTCAAAGAAGTCTTTGTTAGCACCTCTCTTTGCAGCTTTCCAATAATAGAAATAGGTTTCTGTATATTTTTCATGTTACCTACTGCACCACAGGGATGAATTGTTTCGACAGAGCCTGGCTAAACTTCGAGAGCAGATTGTAAAAGCAAATACACTGGTGAGAGAAGCAAACTTCTTAGCAGAAGAAATGAGTAAGCTAACAGATTATCAAGTAACACTTCAGATCCCTGCTGAAAACCTCAGTGCCAACAAGAAGGTAATGACAACAAGGAATCCTGGAAAATGTAATTTTATGGCTGCTCTAAAATATGCAGATGTATATAACAGTCATCTAATTGAGGCCATCGTGTGCTGTTTTGGTTAGATTATGCATAGGCAAAATATGAGAGCTGCCTGACTTTAATATATTGAAAGTGAATAATTGTAAGTGAAAATGGGAACAGAGCACTAAATATGGCTCTTCCTGTTCTTTCAAATGTATGATCACCATATGCGCATGCGGTCACAGTTGTCAACAGACATTTGTGCTCTGTTGCTGTAAAACCTGTGTTTTAGTTATGCTTGCAAAAATTACTGGGTTTTGTTAGATACCTGCAGTTTTTTTGTCTTAAGGCTTTTCTAGTTGTAGTCCTGCTGTAAACATAATGATAGCAATTAGGCTAAAATGCTTGTCATAAGTGATTTTATTGAGAGTTCCTGTGTGAATAGTAATTGTCTGACAAGGACAAAGAGGTCTAGCTCCTCAGAGGTGTTTAGGGTATGCTATGTTTGAGGACAGAGATAGTACGGCAGGCATGAGGAGAGAAGCCAGATTTTCGGCATTTTATTCCTTTTTAGGAATGTGGTTTGAGAGAAGAGTTAAAACTACTTCCATCCACCTTTCCTGCAGTGATTGGGTTGGGTTTTTTTTGTCTGATTTAGAGGGGTGCAATAGTAAGTGAGCCGGCTATTCAAGTAAGAAGAAAAGGCAAAGGTACTCAAGTGTGGACCATTGAGAAACT
Source organism: Agapornis roseicollis (assembly GCA_002631895.1). NCBI lineage: Eukaryota > Metazoa > Chordata > Aves > Psittaciformes > Psittacidae > Agapornis > Agapornis roseicollis. The sequence goes on along the minus strand of NDXB01017478.1, from coordinate 23,503 downwards.
AGAGAACAAATTGATTGACATGAGAGACGTCTATCAAGAGTGGAAGGAAAAAATTCCTGAGGTATTGTATATATTTTCTGAAAGGGATCAGAGATATAGTTTTCTTTTAACCCTTTTTAATATGTTGTATGTTCTAGTGGGATAGAACTTGATCTTAAAATGTGAAATATTCTGTAATTTTGTTTGTATGCCCCCCAGTATTTAAAGTAGGGAAGAGGTCAGTTGAAGATACTTAGTCTACATCAGTAACTCCATCCAAACTAAGTGGCATTTCCAGAGAATTTTAAGTAGTGTGTTAGCCTCAGCAAATTAGCATAAGACTTGTCAAAAGCTTGCTTGTTTAGTGGCAAGAGATAGAATGAGATTTAGTGTTCCAGAAGATGTCCACTAAGTATCCAGGTAGAAGTGCACAGGAATTACATCTTGTTGTCTTGTGGCTGATGGGGAGCACCTAAATTACTTATATCAAGAGTCATTCTAAAGTATGTTTGAACAGCTGTTGTGCCTTTATTACATGCCTTGGACGGGACAGTGGGAGTCTCTAAAATCATAACACAGGGGAGGTCAAACACTTCATCTGTGCCCGTTGAAGACAACGATGATTTTGCTGCTGACTTTAGTAAGAACTGATAGCACATCCTTTGAATTGTCTGCCTGAGCCAGGATCACCCTTGCCATGACCTATGTCATCCATAATGCATGTGTTCTATGTGCTACATAGAAACACGTAGGTCAAATGCATGTGTTGAAGGTGGAGAAGGGAAGGAGGTAATAAGCCCACTGAGGAATGCATATGGTACTAGGAATCTGCATGATTTCTTTGTGGCTGTGTATAGTGTACTTGTATAAAAAGTGCTGCTGATGTGAGCTCTATGGGAGCCTTAAGAACACTTACAGGCCTAAGTGGGAGTCATCCTGCACCTTCCCTTTTGCCCTTGTAGTGGTATTCAGCAGCAAGACCAGCTGTTCAACTTGGGGATGATTTGTCCTCTCATTTAAAAAGTGTAAGCAGAGCAGGAAAGTAAGGTGAAAGTTACTGAAATCAGTAGCTACTCTGCTTGCTCATGATAAAATCTGCTTTGTCTTGATATCACTAAAATATGTAGGTCATCATATTGCTATCATTATAAAGAAAGGGTTGTATAATGACTCATCTCAAAGATTTCATTTCAGACTTGATACGCTTCTAGTCTCCTACTTCTGTAGTAAGAATGAAAAGATTGATAGTGACTTATTTCTGTGCCATGATCTTACACCATGCAGTTATTTGGGTTTGTGTTCTCATGCTTACAGTTTCTGACATAATTTTTACAATCCTTCAAACAGATCAGGAAGCTGATTGGCAAAAGAGGTGATCCTTTTTATGAAGCACAGGAGAACCACAATTTAATTGGTGTGGCCAATGTGTTTCTGGAGTGCCTTTTCTACGATGTTAAGCTGCAGTATGCTGTGCCCATCATCAGCCAGCAGGGAGAGGTGAGTGGATGGTGGGCTAGGCCTATCTCTGTGGGCATCCTCTGTGCTGGGAGACTTTACACTTGTAAGCAAGTGATGCTTACTGCCTTCTTTCCCAATGAATAAGTGTTTTACAAGTTACTCTGTGTGTTCTCTGTTTAATTGCTTACAATTTGCCCAGCTGGTAGAATGAAATTCCTAGTATCAATGTATGTAACTGAGCAAAACCTGGTATATTAAGGTTCTGAAGTACAGTATACCTTTTCTGTTCTGCATGAATTAAGATGTTCAGTAGTATTTTATTCTCTTCTTCTCTTTTGCCATGGTTACTTTTCATTTGGTGTTTGGGACAGTCTTATAAGTTGCTTGTGCACAGCTTCTCAGTATTTGTCTTGCCTTAGGTTGCAGGACGGTTGCATGTTGAAGTAATGCGAGTCACTGGGTCTGTCCCAGAACGGGTAGTAGAAGGGGATGACTCATCGGAAAACTCCAGTGAGAGTGGGAGTCTGGAAGTCATGGATAACAATGGAGAAATTATTCACAGAGCAAAAAAGCTCTCCTGCAGGGTAAGTGAGAACACATGATGAAGTTAACAGTTTCAGGCCTTTGGAACTATGTAGTCAGTCTAATGTAAAGTACTAAGCAATGTAAGCTGTTGCTTGCTTAAAATTCTCTAAAGAGAAAAGAGACTTCTTGGCTATTGGTACTTTGGATTACATATTTAGGTTTTGAACAATTTGCCATTGAAGAAGAAGCAGTCATATATATGACAACATCTGTTTCGTCTCCTCAGGTAAAAATAAAAGAAGCAACTGGACTACCACCTAATCTCTCCAACTTTGTTTTTTGTCAATATACATTTTGGGATCAATGTGAGTCAACAGTAGCAGCACCAGTGGTAGATCCAGATGTGCCTTCACCTCAGAGCAAAGATGCTCATTTTACAGTGACCTTCTCTCACTGCAAGGTAACTATTATTATGAAGTAGTGTTACCAAAAGGATGATATATTTGAGACAAGCTATTCAGAATCTGCGACTTGTTTTGCTGTGGGAAGAAGGAGGAAATCAAGTCATGTGACCAATGACTTTTGACTATACTTTAGAATGCATCGTATTTTGCTTCATCCCTTCTTCAAAATCTAGCAAAATGAAAATATCTTTTAAATAGTGTCTTCTAAATTCAGATGTCATCTCTAAAGTGTGGCAGCAATTACAGTTTATATAATGACATCTTATGTACTTGTTCGGTAAGCTCAGTAACTTAAAGATCATTGGGGCTATGTTATTTTATGGAAATTTTCAAAGGATAAAACGGAGTATACAGAAGCATGAATTGCTGAGGTGTGTTTCACAACTTTCTTGACGAGAGTCAAGCTTTGTGATCCAAAGTGTGTATGGTCTTACCATGCAGGAGTTAGTTGTTTGGTGCATCGTTGCAAAGTAGGTGAGAAGATAAAATTATTTCATTTGATTGGATGTGATTTGGTTTTTCTTATTATCAGGACTTTGTGGTGAATGTCACAGAGGAGTTCTTGGAGTTCATTTCAGAAGGAGCTCTTGCTGTTGAGGTGTGGGGTCACAGATGTACTGGCAATGGCAGCTCTGTTTGGGAAGTTGATTCTCTTCATGCTAAAACTAGGACACTGAGAGACAGGTACAAAAAAAGTTACCCATGAATGCTTCTATCAGCTTTCTAGAGGCTTTCTAATACTTGTGGTGCACACAGTATAGTTTGATGAGGCAACCATTAGTTTTTGTGGGGGTATCATTTTAGGTGGAATGAAGTAACTCGAAGAATAGAAATGTGGATTTCCATACAAGAACTGAATGAGATGGGAGAATATACTGCAGTTGAACTCCATCAGGCAAAAGATGTTAACACAGGGGGAATTTTCCAGCTTAGGCAGGTATGTATCTTTTCTCTGTCTTCTTATTCATGCTTAAAATAGATTCTTCATTTTATTCTTAGTGTATCTCTGTTTCTCTCTCTCTCTCTTTCTTCCTGTCTCTCAATTACCTGTTCAGGGTCATTCTCGCAGAGTTCAGGTGACCGTGAAACCCGTACAACATTCAGGAACACTGCCTCTCATGGTAGAAGCAATTCTTTCAGTCTCTATAGGTGGTGTGACTGCCAGGTCAACCAAACTGCAGAGGGGCTTGGACAGCTACCAGGTAAGACAGTTATTTTTTGAATTCCAACTTTACTTTAGCACACTGGTACATGATATTTTGCAGTTTTACACATATTTGAGGTTCATACTTACAATGTGAGCATAAGGCACTAAATCTCCTTTTTCCTGCTTATAGCTGGGTGTATAACTGGTAAAGTACTGAGTGTGCTATTTGAATATGTATAAGCAGGAGGAATATGTATTTTTACCTTTATGAGTACAGGTGATTAATTTTAGATTCCTAATGCCGTTAGTTTCCCTCCCTTACAAGGATGGTGAAAAATGAGGAGGAGAAAAGCAGGAAAAAGACTGTAAATTAGTAGAAGAAAGGTCCTATAGTCAGATATTATTTACCTTTGCAAGAAGACTGAGTTGCTATTTGATCAGAATCAAGAAGAGCCATCATTCAATGTGAAAGGGCTGTTTCATGTAGCAGAAAAAGTCCTTAAGGAGTATAAATGACTTCAAGCTGATGCTGGACAAATTCATATTGGAATTAAAGCATGATGTTAACAGTGATGACAAAGGACAAGTGGAATAGGCAACCACAGGAAGCAAGGTGCCTTCTGTCATAAATGTTACATTCAGAACCACAAGTAATTATAAAGACAGATGAAACTGTAAAACTTGAAGATTGATGGTGTGTTTGCTCAGTCCTGTTTCTGGCACTGTATTCTGGCGGGGAGAGATTACTTTTTTTTTTATTAAATATATTCACTAACACTCAAATCATGGCTGAGCTGCTATACCCTGTAGTGAAAAAAAGTATCTTGTTTCTACCTGTTAATTAAACTGTGAGTATTGTAATTTTTAACATTTTCCAAGTTTGTGGCCGAAGTGTTTGTATTTGTGTTTTGGGGTATTTGTGTGAGTTTGTGTTGAGAGAAATGCATGTTATTTTGTGTTTTACAACGTTTATTTTCTCCTACCAGAAGGAGGAGGATGATGGTGGTGATATGGATAGTTACCAGGTATTGCTGCTGTTGCTGTCAATCCTATGGCATGGGGCACAGCTAATGCTAATAGCCAGCAACTTTCAAATGAACAAGCATACAGAGCAAGCAGAGTGGCTTTGAAATACCTATGTGCTGTGCATTTAAGAGGCTACCTGGGCTATAAACACTGTTACTTCATTTTACCTTGTGACTCTCTTCTCTAGTACTTAGAAGTCAGCTCTCCTAACTGGCTACATGAATTTCTATGTGAATAAAAGTTTAGAAACTTTAATTTAGAATGAAAACAGTTTCCTATGGCTATCACAGGGAAAACAACAGCCACCTGCAGCTGCAGGCATCTTTCCCAACCAAATTATACAGCAAAGGCTTTTTGTTTGCTTTCTAAAGAAAACATCGTAACCTTTTAAGTTGTGCAGTTTTCTGAAATGCCTGGGGGGGAGAAAGGGAAAGATGCCAGCAAGGAGAATGCAGACACTGCAGTGAAGCAGTTCTTTTTTTTATCTAAACAAAACCAAACATTGAGCCTGTTTTTTTCTGTGTGACAAGTGAATACTAGACAGTCACAGTTTATATGGTATAACAGAATATTCACCTAAGAGGTGACAAAGGGCAGAAGGGGAAATGCCTAAAAAAATAAAACACGTTTCAGTCGTATTTCAAGTAGGTAGCCTTATGAAAATAAAACCAGTTAGGTGAGAATGCTGACATCCCTTCAGATAATGTTTTAGGTTTTACATCAATCTCAAAAACATCAAGGTACTAACTTCTTGCGGGCTGTTTATGCGCTTCCTGACATATCACAGAGAAGAACGAACCAGATTTTCTGTGATACCACAAAGCATGATTGCATGATGGGTTTTGTTTGCATGAGGTATCTTTTAATTGCACTGATGGCAGCTGCTAGCAATGGAATTTTGTGCAGGTTTGAGGGAATACTGACCTGTCTAATCTTCAGGAGAACTTACGATCGGCTGATGATACCTGTTTTTTCCTATTCCATATGCTATGAAAAAGGTTGATTGCCATTTCTGTGAGTAATTAGCCTGTGGTGTATAATTCTGTTTAGCAACTGAGGCAGTCACATTTTCCTTTCCTTCTGTTGGAATTTGAGATTTGAAAGCGAATATGCTTCCATTCATGGGTGATGAGGTACTTAATCAGTGTGCATGGCATTCGGGGGAAAGAAAGTTTTCTGCATCATGCAAACTGTCAAATACAAATTATGATGAAATTCACTGCCTTTTAATCTTAACAATGTAGCCTAATAACTCTCTTTTTTCCTTCCATTTTAGGAAGAAGATTTAAACTGTGTGCGAGAAAGGTGGTCTGATGCATTGATAAAACGGAGAGAATACTTAGATGAGCAGATTCAAAAGATCAGCAATAAACAAGGTTTGAAGCTTAAAAGTTCCTGTCATACGTCCTTTATTCCCTATACCACAAAACATGTATCTCATATTTAACAGTAAGCTCTTTCTCTGTAGAAAAATCTGAGGATGATATAGAACGGGAAGCCCGGCTGGTCGAACAGTGGGTAGGACTGACAGAAGAGAGGAACGCGGTGTTTGTTCCAGCACCAGGCAGTGGAATTCCCGGTGCCCCTGCAAATTGGTATGTTCAGAGAAACCATGGGAGTGGGTAGTTTTTTGCACATGAACAATACATGTGAGAAGGTAAAAATCTCAGGGTGTTTTAGAGCTCCCCGTGTTTTTCTATAATACTACAAATTACGCTCAGCTGGAAGAAGGTCAGGTGCTGGTTCAAATGTAAGGTTTGCTTAGTTAACAGAGTACATAAAGTAGCTTTGAGATAGCTTGAGATAAAACACCGTTATAATAGTACTTTATAATTTTACAAAAAATCTGAAGAAGTTATCCTGTAGTTTGACTCCTTTCAGAAAAGGAGGGGTTCAAAAATGGATGGTAGAACCCATGATAATTTTGTTGATAAGGAGTGGGAGGGGAAGAAATTCTGATTTCAAAGGATGTGTACTCTTCTGTTTCATTTGAATTTTTAATATGTTTCTCTTAATTTCATTTAAATTTGTGTTTTAACTAAGATCATTGGAAATGACATGCAGAAATGAGGAATGCAATACATTAGATTGGGGAAAGTGTGGACAAGAAATGCAGCTTTAACCAAGTGTACACTGATGATTCTGATAATATCTAATATCTCTAGGGATGCTGGGGAGGGGCTCTTCATTAGGGACTATAGTGACAGGACAAGGGGTAATGGGTTCAAACTTAAACAGGAGAGGTTTAGATTGGATATGAGGAAGAAATTCTTTCCTGTTAGGCTGGCACTGGAATNGGCTCTTCATTAGGGACTATAGTGACAGGACAAGGGGTAATGGGTTCAAACTTAAACAGGAGAGGTTTAGATTGGATATGAGGAAGAAATTCTTTCCTGTTAGGCTGGTGAGGCACTGGAATGAGTTGCCCAGGGAGGTTGTGAGTGCTCCATCCCTGGCAGTGTTCAAGGCCAGGTTAGACGAAACCTTGGGTGACATAGTTTAGTGTGAGGTGTCCCTGCTTATGTCAGGGGGGTTGGAACTAGGTGATCTTAAGATCCTTTCCAACCCTAACTATTCTATGCTCCTATGAATGATGTAGTGATACTCTTTCCTTGCCATTTTTTCCTGTTATCCACTTGAATTGTGTCATGGTGATATATCTAAAAGTGTATTTATTGATTTAAAGTTGTTTGAAAGTCTGTTGACATTTATGAATGAGATGACTACAACCAGTTAACTTTATAAGAAACAGAACAGGGTGTTTAAAACTGTCATACTCACAACTGAAATGTGCTGTGTGGTTTGAATCAAGTTTTGGCAAAGCACTACGTTCAGCTTCAAGTGTAGATAAACAAAATATTGTCTGCAGGATAGGCATTCAGATTAGTCATCAAAATGTTGACAGCTGTAGTCATTGATTACAGTTAATGAGTCTTGCATGGAGATCTGTTTGCCCAAATTAGCTTAGGCATGAATTTGCCTTCCTTCTTCCCAGCAGTTTGTTTTGTTTCAGGATTCCACCTGCAGGAATGGAAACACATATACCTGTCCTCTTCCTTGATTTGAATGGTATGTTGTAACAGCAGATTAAGAAAGTTGGGGGGAGGGATTAATAAATGGAAGAATGAATCTGAAATGTATGAAACCAAACAAGTCCTGGCAATGGCACTGTCTAATATGGCTTGTAATTCTGATTCTGTATATTGGAATAATCATGTACAACTATTTTAAACTAAAGATAAAAATTGGGGAACATGTGAGTAAAGTATAGCCTATACAACAGAAAATTGTGTAAGAGCAAGTTTAGTTTAAATCAAGCAGCAGATAAGAAAATCCTGTGAACGTTTTGATGTGCAAATCCACTTGTTGTTAAAGCACTGATGGAGATTCTCCCAATGCTTTCAGACCTCCTTCTACTGAGGTGTCTGTAGAGTCTTAAACAGCTGTTTTAATGAAGAGTGTGTTAGCATTTTGTTAGAGAATCTAGATGTTCTCCCTTTGAAGGTATTTAGTTTTATATGTGAAAAAAAAACTATTGATATGTTCTTAAGGCACAGATACACACTGTAAGCAGCAAGAGACTAGAGCTTGCATGACATCTAAGGACTGTTTAGGAAGCAAGGTTGTAAATAGAAACTTGAGGCATAAATCAAAGGAGGATCCACAAGCCTTGTCACATCCAGCACTGCAGTGAGGGCTACCAGATGTGTTTATGTAGGCAACACATGAATGTCGGCTTTAGAAGCTGCTTTTGGAAAATTATGTGCACTCTTTCCTTCATCTGTGTTTACAAGGAGTGTTTTTATTTGGGGTTTTTTTCGTTATCAACAGAGATTAACAGACAGAAGATCAAATAGGATATTTAACTAGATTGATGGATCATTGCACAACTTGTTTGTTTGGTTTTGTTAAGCTTTTATCCTAATGTAGCCAGAACTGCTGTTCTTGTTTTAAAGATTTCTTAAGACATCAGAAGTGACATAACTAAGAGAGGAGCTGGTTAAGCTGACAGGTGGATAAATCAAAGTTTTCTGGCTGGGCACATTAATGTTATGACTACCTAGAAATAGGTTTGAATTCAGTTTAGGTTACGTGAGAATGTGTTTTGCTGGGTCTTAGCCTGGTTTTACTTCCCTTCTTTTGTATGCTGAAATAGTATTCAAAGTACTGCATAATAATAAGATTAATCAGGATTAGATGTATTATGAAATATGGGTAGCACTTTATTACAACTTTGCCTCTATATATTAATATCCTTTGGTATAAAACTATGTCATTCTTTGCACATTTGTTTCATTAGCTGATGACCTCAGTGCCAATGAACAACTTATAGGTCCCCATGCATCAGGAGTTAACTCAATACTACCAAAGGAGCATGGGAGTCCATTCTTTTATCTGCCGATCATAAAACACAGTGATGATGAGGTAAATTGTTAGCAAGCCTCCTTCTTGACAACTGCAGCTTATGTTAACAATTTCTTTTTATGTTTTATTTTCTACTTGTATGTATTTAATCATTATTATTATCTTTTTGTCTTAGAAGAACCATCTGTATCTAGTGCTGCCTTCATTTTCTAGCCTATTTATTTAGAATTGAAGAGGGTATGACTTGTTAGCTCTTCTGCCTTAATTCAGAGGTGACAAGTCTTAGTCACCCTTGGCAAAAGAATAATTCAGCTGCCTAACTCAAAATCTCTTTTTCTTCTTTCCTCACCCCTTCATTATTCCTCTTGAAGGCTCTTGATTCTTCAGACAAAGCCACTTCATTTATTGTGCACACTAGGCAAAGCTTAGTATTAAAATAAAGCCTTTTCCATTGTAGTACACAATTACTTTTTTGTAAAGTTTGGGAACTGGTGGAAATGAATCAAGCTTAAACCCATTTTGAGTTTCTTAACTCATTTCTTTCACATCGGATGCCAACTCAGGCCATTTCCTAAGAGACCCTTTCCAGAATAAATGGGATGCTGAAGCTGGGGAGGAGGGAGAGTAGGGGAAAAAAAGGTGTTCTGCAGGATGGGAGCATGTTTGCTCTGTATGGGTCTCTATAACCTAATCCAGCACAGATGGAAGATGTAACACTGAATTTTACTAAGTTTTAGTACAGTTGCAATAGGATTTGTATTCCTTCCTCCAGTCTTGCTTCTGCTTTCCTTTCTGTCTCCAGCTGTGTGAAGACTTCCTTTTGTGGCGGGGTTTGCACAGCACAGAGATCGTGTTCATGATGGTTTTCCACAATACCTTAATACCTTTATCATGCTGTTTCTGATAAATTCCTTATTATGAAAATGAGGTTTGACTCCACTTGTTTAATGATGCTTATCTTTATCAGTGATGCTTCTGTCTCTCATGAAAGAATTGTTCTGCTTCATATTAAATCATTCCAAATTAAAAGTAGTCAAATCTTTAATTTCACTTTGTTTTTCTGCATAGGTTTCAGCCACTGCTGCCTGGGACTCTTCTGTCCATGATTCAGTGCATCTGAATAGGGTAACGCCTCAAAATGAGAGAATTTACTTAATAGTGAAGACTACTGTGCAGCTCAGCCATCCTGCTGCAATGGAACTGGTGTTACGCAAAAGGATTGCGGCCAATATTTATAACAAGCAGGTAGTAAGTTTATACATATTTTTAATTACTATTTTTGTTTCATATCCTTAATTTTCGTAGCTACTTGCTTAATTTTGTATAAGTTTGGTCCCTCCTATTCTTACGAAAGATAGATTTTCATAGGCTGCAGTGAAGCTGTACACTCCTTTGAACTGTCCTCTTTTCAAGCTGATGTGTTTCAGAGTGTAACAGGTGCTCCTTTTGTAACAAAGATTACCTTTTTGTCTCTTCAGGTTGAATAGCTTATCTAATATAGGGTCACCGAGGCCACTCTGTTCCTGAAAGCATCTCTGGGGCCTTTAAATGTTCCATGTAAACACAACAGCTCTTTTTTCTTTCTCTCCGCTACTTCCTCTGTTAATTACGAACTACCTTTGTTTCCCACCGCTACCCAAATGTATAGACTCTCTACTCTCCCCTTTAATATAGTGCTTTGGATAGGGTGTTTTCTTTGGCCATAAGAGTGGTTGCTGTTTCCCTTGCTTTGCTGCTTTGTGAGTTTAGACAGTGAGGTGCTCACTGAAACTGTGTTCCTTTCTGTTTCCCAGATGATTGAGACCAGGAGTGTATTTCAGAATTGCTCCAGATTTTACAGTGCAGTGTGGGGGTAGAGCACAAATCAGCTGTAGTACTACTAAGCGGTTACTAAGTAGCTTTTTACATTTAGTATATTATCCTTGGCCAACTTTGTTTCTCTAAAACACCTTATTAGATGAAAGTTTAAAGTTTACAGTTGGTAGTGTAAGGCTCACTAACCTGATAGCGAAGCATGGTAAACTTATGATTACAGCAGCGAAAACTCTGGTTACTATTTCAGTTATGGCTAGAAAGCAGAGTTAAAGCTTTGCTATTGCAAAGGAATTTTCTACCTGTGTAACAGGTGGCTGATAAAATGAGAAATGATGGCGGAAAAGTTGGACTTGATGATCTTAAAGGTCATTTCCAACCTAGCTGATGCTCTGATGCTGTGATCTGTACATTAGAGACTTCTTACAGCTACAGTTTTGGTGTTAAAAGTTACTACACCAGGATAGAGCATCAATGTAAAATAGGAGTAAACTGTTACTGATTGAACTTACTACCATTGTGTACTGAGCACAGGGCTGTAAAGAGTACTTAAAGAATCATTAATGCTAAAAAGGAACTTAATTATAGTCTTTTTGTAACAAAATAAGTCTTTGCATTGTGACCTTTTATCTCTTGGGATGTCATAAATAATCATTATCAACAATAATTGAAAATTACTTTGTTTTTAGAGTTTTACCCAGAGCCTGAAAAGGAGGATATCCTTGAAAAACATACATTATGCCTGTGGAGTGACATATGAAATAGTATCCAATATACCAAAGGTAAATTATACCATATTTCTCTGGCAAATTCACTGAAAGGAACAGAATGACCTACTGCAATGGGTGATACTGATTGGGAAGTAAATGTCCTGCTTTGCTATCATGAGGCAGCTTGCCAAAATGTATATACTAGAGTGCAGTGTTGAGATCATGTTTCTCCTGAAACAGTTGAAAACTGTAGAGATTTTGTTTTCTTTTCTACTGTGTTTAACTGTGTTCTTGTAGTAGAGGTGGTTTTGAAATCACATTAGTGTCTACAGGGAAAATATAGAGGATATTCAGAGGAATGTCCAGGTCAGTGAAAACAGAATAGCTGGGAAAATGAGTTTGCAGGAATATAAGCTGCTTTATATAAGAAAATATCATAGAAGTTTTAAATGTACTATACAATTTATTTTAAAGGCAAACAACCTGGACAAATGGAAACACAAACAGTCTTGTCACCATGAGATGGTTACTTTTGTGCAGTAGCACTCCAGGGAAATCACACAGCATATCTGAGATTTGGGAAGGAAGTTGCATTTACTTGCATAGGAAGTTTCCATTAGTTAATCCTTAACATAGGTGATTTTAGGTTATATATGCATTATTCCTAGAAGTACATTGACTACAGCAAATATGCAGAACTTCTCCTAAATGTGACCTCTTCTTCAGCATCCTTTACATGTGTATTGAAAAGACTTATAACTAGGATTACTGATTAAGTTAACAATTATAGGTTTAAATTAATTTCTAGATTGAGGTTGTCTAAAGATGTCAATCAATACATCAAAAACCAATAGGCTTTATTATTAAAAAACTTCAGTAGTGTAATTTGTAATTTAGGCTACAGAAGAAATTGAGGATCGTGAGACTTTGGCACTGATGGCAGCAAGGAGTGAGAATGAGGGCACATCCGATGGGGAAACGTACATCGAAAAATATACACGTGGTGTGCTGCAAGTGGAGAACATTCTAAGCCTCGAACGACTGAGACAGGCAAGGAAAAGGCACTTCATGCACCTTTTGAACAGGATTATGAGAATTCAAGTAGAGATGATTGATCTGTTAGAAATATGAAGTGTTTCTTGGGCTTTAGTTTGGTGGGGTTTTTTTTTAGGAAATATTGGTGGATAAATGTAAGACTAAGTTACTTCTGTGAAATGTTGAATTCCAGTACTGGTGGGTCTAATACCTGGCAGTGGTGTAGTACTCAGAACCTGAACAGGCAAAGGCCAAACAATAAATTTCTGATAGATTGTGGTGGCTGTGTGTGCAAATTAAGATTTGTAGATGCAAGCCCTGTTTGCTGTTGACAGCCACACTGGAAAAACTTTCTATCCTACTAGATCATTTCTTAAGAGGAAACTGTGGCATTCACTTTAGTGTGTTCTCTTCTTTATGCAGGCAGTCACAGTCAAAGAGGCACTCTCCACCAAAGCGAGAAACATCCGTAGAAGCATCAGCACTCCGAATGTCCACAATGTAAGAACCTTTTATCTTCTAGTAAATTAGTACTAATGGGGCAGGGGGTGCTGTTTGTGTGCTGATGTGATGCTTGCACAGTGTGATACAGTAATGGTTATTCTGACTTAGGACTAACCAACCTATAGGAAAGTTGTCATGAATGGAAATCTGGAGTTGCTCGAAGCCCCTCTCCACAGTGATCCATCCTAGGAGATAAGAAAGTTGACAGGGAAGTGGGAGGGTTGGTTGGAACTCTTCTTTTAGGAGCATATTTGGTTTGGAAGTAGTTTAGAATGAGAGCTGCCCTGGTGCCCTCACTTTTAACTTCCAAGTCCCTTTAACTTTTTTCATAGTACAAGGGATAGTTTCCATTTTGTGTGTATTTCCTGTGTTCTCCTATCACCCACTCATACAGCACAAACATAGCCATCCTTACAAATAATTTTATCTGAAAAGAGATAACAGAAAAGTTGTTTCCTCAAGGCATTATATTTTATAAAGAAAAAGGTAGACATTTTGTCATTCTGTCTGTTGGTGTTCTGTAGGTATCCTGTAGCCGACTAGATCTTTCTGCCTGTGATGAAGATGAAAAGGTACGTACATGTGCCAACAAAAGGCATATACTCTGAGATTTTTTGTCCTGCTCTTTGAAACATGTATTCGAAAATTGAATAAATAGGAAAACAGTGGTTTTAATATGTGTTTACGTATCTTAAAAATGCTGCACTAGTTACGTGTTGTTTTGAGTTAAACCTCCTTGTCCTTCTTTGCTCTTAATCTTAGAGTTATAGAAACTCATATGTAAGGAGGAAGGTACAGCAAAACTTATTATACTTCACTGAAAATCTAACTAGCTTCCAAGCACTGCATTTGTATGAGACAGGGAAATTGTGTTAAGTCAATAACTTGACATTTCTTCAGGGTTTTGGGGTGTGTGTGTTAGTTTTGGGGTTTTAACCTGCCTTTGAGCTTAACTCGTAATTTTTCCATGTTTGCCTCTACCAGCATGCATATTTATGTGTTTTTGTTTCTCAGGGTTGGTCTGAAAGTCACCTAGATATATCTGACTGTTGTTCCAGTTATCAAGATGTATCATGCTATGGTACTTTACCCAGGGAGTCACCTCGCAAGAGTAAAGATAGCAGTGGTGAGACTTTAAAGCATACATACATATATATATATATATATATATATATATATATAGTGACAGTGTTTGTGGGAGTTTTAATTACTGCATTAAACTGAAAATTAAATTCCCAGTGATCTTCCCGTACTTAATGCATTCTGCAGCTTCTTGCTTTAGCAGCTAAACATAATCTGGAAGTAGGGGTGAAAAGGAGAAATATATAAAGACATCCAGGAAAGGATGGGAAGTTGGGGGTGTCCAGAAATACAAGAGGAGAGCAGAAGAATGAGCTAAATGTGAATCAAAACAGTAGAAGGAGGTTAGGGGGAGGGGCTCTGTGTGTGAAGGCAGAACAAAAAGGAGCTGCTGTTGTTTTGTGAATTTGAAAATTAAGATGCTCTTGTCAAAGTGTGGAGGGTCCTTTTGGAGGTTCTTTCCATGATTTGGATATTTGCTCTGCTGTGTCAGTGTGTCACAGGTGTCTTGTCTTCTTCGGGTCAAATTGCTCTTCTTGATCAGGCAATACAGGTAGAGATACTGCTGCAATAAAGTGGGACTGAGAGTTTATTCATTGCTTCCTTGCCTGTAATTTCCTTTTGATTATCCTGGTCATGCAGAATTGCTGTCTTGGTTCCAGGGCAGAACTGCAGTGGGCAGGGTTCAGGAAGCAAAGAGCTGTCAGTTCCAGTTTCAAAAACATTTCCTACTGTTTTTATGACCGAGATGAAAATGAGAAATAGTGGAGCCTCAGACAGGAGGGTGCAGACACTGCTACTCTTTGCTCTCCTTCTGTTTCCAGATTTCTCAGCAGGTCATAATCTCCCCTCACTTGAGCTCTGGGCTCTCTCATGCTTGGGCCAGTGACTGAATACTAAAATACTGACATTTTTCTGTAGCAGCAACTTGCCAAAAGCATGGCTTAACCTTCAGTTGTTTTGAACTACGCTCCTGCATTTAAGATATGAAGAACTGAAATACAGTATTATTGCTTTTTTTACCTAGGTGCTGTAGTGGAGAATTCCCATGCTTTAATGGCCAGCCCTTTTAAAGCATTTTCTCCTCAGCCACCAAAGTTTTTCAAGCCCTTAATGCCAGTGAAAGAGGAACATAAAAGGAAAACCCCCCTGGAAAGCCGACCTCTGCTTAGTCAAGAGGTAATCTTTGAAAACCACCTGCTTTTTTAAAGGAGATTGAGTGGTTTCGTGTGCTTGGCAAATCGTTTGCAGCATGCATCTGTTATAACAGAATTTTGTAATTCTCTGGTAAAAGTAATTACACTGTTCTTTGTATGTGTGGGGGTTTGGTGTTTTGTTTTCTTTTACCTAAAACACTGGGGTGGTTTTTTATGTCTTGGTAAGTATTCTTCTTTATGGAGTACTTGTATTTTAAATTAATAGTAACCTGCATTTCTCCAGCAAGATGTTGGTGTGTTTCTTCATAGACAAAACATAATTCTGTGAAAGTATTGTAGGGTGGTTATAATTCTGGCCTTTATTCCTCAACCTAAAACACTGTTGGGAGGGGTGCATGAGTTTCTCTACGTATTAACTTGAATTTTGATGTATGGATGGCCAGCATGGGTGTTTCACTTTCATCATGTCTTAATGCCTCTCTAACTTGCATGCATTTAGTGGTGTGGTATGTGTGATGTGTTATGTGCCTTAACCTTTGCAGAGCATGCCTTCACCTCAGGTGCATTGTGCTGGCTGTGCTGTGCCTTCAGGAAGCAATGCCAGCAGCATGCCTGTAGAAAGCAATAGCATACATGAGGAAAAGATTGTAAGTTTTGATCCAGTTTCTGTTATGAGACCTGGTGGTGGGCTTAGGGCCATTTGGTGGTGGGCTTAATGCTACTGCAGCAGAAAAAAATGTGTGATGTGGATATAATCACTTGTGATTGATTGAAACTAAGGGTTGTAATGAACAGTTGCTTGCCTGGCTTACAAATGCAGTCTGTCATTGGAACTAACTTGACTGGGGTTTTGCATTTTGTGCTTGGTTGGTTGTTTTCTAATGGTTATTTTTATTTAAAACTAGTAGGTGATTTGTCTTGTGGGATGGGTGGGAGAGGGGCTGCTTTAGTTCTTACAGGGCACAAACAATCAAGTAAAGGGTGGTTTAGTGAACCATGTTATCACTCTAATGTACTTTGTATGTTACCCAGATTTTGTGACTATACCCCAGAGTAAATGGAATGATCCCATTTGGTGTAAGTAACCATGCATTTAGGTGTGGGTACCCTATTAAAAGCTTCTTATTGCCTGATGTGGAAGTAATATGACTAAAATAAGATTGCCACTCTAAATTAACCTGCAGCCTGTCTTCATCATAATTTGGGCAGTGAATTGAGGTGGAGGGCTTTTATTTTAATCTTCACCTGCCAAATCCTTTTCTCATTGCTGCTTCAACAAAAGGTTTCCATCATTTCTGCTGTATCATGGACTCTGGTTTGGGGCTGTGAACATGGCTGTAAATACTTGCTTTAATCAGAGCTTTAGATCTAAAATCCAGAAACTTCTAATCATTTCCTGTAAGTCTTCTAGGCCTGTTTTACCATAAAGTGCTAGAGATGGATTCTTCATATTTTACCGTCATTTTTATTCCTCCCATATAGCCAAGCCATTAAAAAAAAATCTGTCTGCATTTCTAATGCTGTTTTGTAGGTTGTTGCACAAAAGTATCCTGTATATATTTGAAGCTTGGCTGCTGGTTCTGGGTAGCAGCTGTTTTCTTCTCAATCATGTTAGCTTCTCGTAAGGTAGTTGACATGCTGACACACACTGAGGCACTGCTGCAAATAGCATTGTAGGTATTTGGAAGACAAAATCTTCTGGTGGGGTGAAAAACAGCCCTTGGAAACTAAATTATAAGGAAAATTTCCTTGGCAACTTTGAGGCAGTTTTAATCCCTTGAGTGAAAACAGGGTCCCACCCCATGCATGCCTGGAATTAACCCAGGCATTTGCATGTACTGCTTTCCAGAGACAAGCAGATGCTTTCAAAACTGGAAAAGGGCAACATCCTGTACCAGGCTTTTCCAATTAGAATTAAACTAATTCAGTGTAAACCTACTGCAGCCAATAGGGCCCTGGAAAGAGCTGTTCTTTTAGTTCTCAGCTGTTTGCCTCTACCCTTGCACTGACTTCTCCCTTGTATCGACCGAACTTTTTGTTCTCTTGCATAGGAGGTCAGATTAAGGGAGCTGATCCATCCAGATGATGGTTATGCTACCATGGGGTTATATGTCATTTGGATATACTCCCCTGTCTGGTCATAGGTCCCCTGTACCTGTGGATACCAGGGAGGCAGGCAAGAACTAACAGCCACTCTTGGAAAGAAGTCGAGATGGCTACAGCCCTGCCAGCTTCTGGTGTTGGGTCCACCAGATGGAGGCTTCTGGGGTCTTTTATCACTTTAAGGAAGCCTTTGTAAAATGTAGGCTTCCCAGGCTACCCTGTGTTTTTCTGAACTGGAGCAAGTCTATGTTTTAACTAGGCAGGAGGATACATTTCACACATTTGGATGAATAGTGCTCTCAGAACGAATTCAGAGATTACACCAGGGCAGCGTCACAGCTCCATGTGAAACTTCAGCCATCAGCTCTTCTTTGTCTGATCCAAAGTGGAGTTTTCACATTATTAATCAGTACTATAAATTCTCATGCCAAGGTACAGAGCCTCATGCTCCTAGTTAATCACTGGCTGATTGGTGGCACTTCAGGTGTAATGCTTGCTTGCATCTTTGAAGCATGTAAAAACTGCAGTAGAAGTAAAGCAACTAAACAGTACAGGAAGCTAATATTAACTATTAATGTTAATGTTCTGCATCTAAGTAGGCATAAGAATGATATTTGGATTTTTTCTTGTGATTCTCTGAGATCTGTTCGTAACTTTTCATGAATATTCAGAACACATCTGTCAAAGGAAGGAAAAGGCAGTTAACAAAACTTATTTTTATCCAGTTGGCCTGAAATAGAGCATTCAGCCTAAAATTTCAGACAGTGCCTCCACATGCATATTATATTGCTGCTATTTCAAAACAGCACCATGACATGAGGGCATGTTCCATATAATAGGCAAGTACAGTGGAATATGTCTAGTCGAAAGTGTCCCTGCCCATGGGAAGAGGCTTGGAACTAGGTGATCGTAAGGCCCTTTCTAACCCAAACCATTCCATGAGTCTTATGTTTAGTGGTGGGCTTGGCAGTGTTAGGTTAACAGTTGGACTGTATGATTTTAAAGGTCTTTTCTAACCTAAAGAATGCTGTGCTATGTTAAGGTCAGAGTAAATGTTTTCACATTAAGAAGGTTTGAATACTGCTGTAATTAACACATCTGAGGGGAGGTTGGTGAATGTCAAATCTTCCTAGCAGGTGATGAAAATTAAAGTACAAGTGGTGCAGCCACTCAATAAGTCTTACTGATTTTAAAATTGGTAGAATGGGATCTTTGAGATCACTTGGGAGGTATAATTTGGGGATTTGAAAACCCAGATACTTTAGTTTTTAACTATGCAGTATCTTTGTAATAAAGCAGAAGTAAGGAAGCTGCTCTGTGTTCTTGTTTGCTTTGCTTCTGTTGTTGCTAAGTCTTGATGTGAAGTCTTGTCTCCTTGTTCTTGCTGGCACATTCTTATTGTTGTCAGTTCTGAAGTCTGGTTTTGATTATACCTTTCTGTTATGTCCCAGGAAGTAGCTTCAGTTTCTTTACCATCTTTTCAAGGACTTTATCATTATTTCTACCAATAGCCTAAGTAGTACAAGGCAGCTTCTTTTTTTCCCCATGTGTTAGGAATTTGAGGAACCTGAATTTGTTTCTGGAATATCAATCAAGAAGCTCAGGAGGAGCTTTGAAAGGAAATATTTCTTGTCCCTGGCAAGGTGATGGAGAAAATCCTCCTAAAAGGCATTTCCAAACCCATGAGGGACAAGGTGACTGGGAGTAGTCAGCATGGATTTACATAAGGGAAATCTTGCTTGACCAACCTCAGTTGCCTTCTACAATAAGCTGACTAGCTTGGTGGGTGAGGAGAGAGCAGAGGGTACTGTTTACCTTGACTGCGGTAAAGTCTTTGACACAGTCTCCTGTAAGGTCATCATGATGGGCTGATAAGTACAGGTTAGATAGGTGAACAGTGAAGTGAATTAAAAACTGGCTGAATGACTGGGCCCAGAGGGTTGTGATCAGGGGTGCAGTATCCTCTTGGAGACAGGTAACAAGCACTGTATTCCAGGCCTCAGTACTGAGGCCAGTACTGCTCAACACTCTCATTAGTGACCTGGATAGCTGGACAGAGCACACCCTCTGCATGTCTGCAGATGACACAAAACTGGGAGAAGTGGCTGATACACCTGAGGGTTGTGCTGCTATTCAGAGGGACATCAACAAGCTGGAGAACTGGGCAAAGAGGAATCTTACGAAGTTCAACAAGGGGAAATGCAAAGTCTTGTATCTGGAGGGAAGCAGGAAGGGGAATAATGCCAGACACCAGTACCTGTTGGGAGCTTATGGGCTGGAGAGCAGCTTTGCCCAGGTGTACCTTGGGGTCTTTCTGGACAACAAGCTGGCCATGAGCCAGCAATGCACCCTTACAGCAAAGGCAGCCTACAGTATACTGGACGTCGCCATCAGGTTGAAGGAGGTGATACTAGCTTTTTACTACCACTAGCGAGGCTGTATCTGGATTATTGTGTCTGGTTCTTGGCTTCCCAGTACGAGAAATATACTGTATAGTATAGAAATATACTGTAGGTATAGAAGTATATATGAAGGGAAACCCTGTAAGGGCTCTTCCCTTCATATTCATGCTTCTTGTTAGGTGGTCAGTTAGCTCCATAGGGTACCTTCAGTAGGCTGAATTAGTCTAAGTCATGGGGGAAATTAGTCTAAGTCATGGGGGAAAAGATTGTATAACGTGGCTTTAAAAATAGGGAATTACTGAACTGAGTCCAGCAAAGGACCACGACGATAATTAATGGCTTGGAACATCTGATATGAGGACAGGCTTGGGGGGAGATGGGGCTGCTCAGCCTTTAGGACACCAGGCTCAGGGCCATCTTATTAGTACATAAAAACACATGATAGGAGGGAATGAAAACAAGGCAGACTCTTTTCAGTAGTGCCCAGTGGCAGGACATGAGACAAGGGACACAAAACACACAAGTTCCCATTTGAACTTTAAGTACTTTAGCAATTTTCATTTTTTGGAAAATACTATTCTTTCTAATAGGAATTTGCTGTAAACTAACTGGTTTTAATATATACGTGTGTGTGTGCACACAGATATATGTGTGTGTATACACATTTATATATGTATATATATATATGTATAAATAAATACATAATACTTATATGAGAGGTGAAGTACTTAAATAAAGCATCCATGTGGAGTCCTAGCTGCAGTATTTTATATGGGGGGTGCAGCCCAACTAGGTTGCTGGGTTTTTACACAGCTGCATCTTGACAGGCTGAAGTCCTCAGCTTCAGATGGACTCTCTGAAAGCCAATCCTGTGGGCAGGTCGCAGTGCATTGCTGCTTGTTATCAAAGGGAAATTCAGGGAAGTACCTCTGAATCCTACCAGGTTGATTAGTGTCACTTCCACCCAAACGTGTGCATATAAGTGCACAAATGCTTCCTTGAAAGTTTCCTGTATTATTTGATCCTTTTGCTTTTGTTTTCAACCATGGTGAATGTCTGTATGAATGGCTCTTACACCGTTGTTCAGCTAGAATAGCTGGGGGGTAAGCAAAATCATTATATTTAGTCTTGCTGGTCTCAGATCAATAGAAAATCCCATTGTGCAGGATAGTTTTTAATAATCAGTACTACAGTGGAGACCCTGTAAGGGCTCTTCCCTTCATATTCATGCTTACCTTGTTAGGTGGTCAGTTAGCTCCATAGAGTATCCCAATAGGCTGAAGTAGTCTGAATCATGATGGGGGAGAATTTATAACGTGTGGCTTTAGAAAACTGTGCATGATGAAAATCCATAAACATGCACTTTTTCCTGCCGTGAGCTTTCCTTATGCCAAAGCTTACCTCTCTGTATTTTCTGAACTGTTTAGAATTTATCTTTCTTTTCTAACAACCCAATAGTGTAGACAGGGTATGTTCCCAGCAGTTCTTTGAGAACTGCCTTCCATTCTTCAACTAAAGAATATTAAAGGAATACATTTCTGCCTGTTCAGGAAGGAAAAGAAATCAAGGAAGGTTAGTTTATTTTGGAAACTTCACTGTCCTACATTCCTAATCCTGTGAAACTCTCTCTTCTCTTGCAGGACTCCGAGGAGGAGGACAGTGAGTTGGAGGCCATAAGTAAGAAGCTGATAAGTCCACAAAGCTTTCAAAATTTCCGGCCTTATGTTCCGGAGGAGTTTGCTGACTTCAGTGTTTACAATGCTAGCCTGGAGAACAGGGAATGGTTTTCTTCTAAATCAGACTTCATGAGTTCACGAGCTCTTGAGAAAGAGGTATCCCGCAGCCCCACCACTAGCAGTATTACTAGTGGCTACTTTTCCCACAGTGCCTCTAATGCTACTCTGTCTGACATGCTTGTTCCCTGTAGTGATAGCACAGACCAGCTAGCCAGTCACATGAAGGAGCTGGACTCTAATGATCCCTCAGGATCATCTCTTGCACATGAGTTAAGATCTTCCTCGAACAAGGAATATCGAGAGTCAGAAAAGGAGCTAGTGAGAGAAAAGTTACCTGTGTCACCACTGAAAGAAAAGAGTGCCTTAACGGAACAAGTACTACTGTCCCTTAATGCCACTAACAGAGACTCTCAGCAGTTCCCCAGAGCTGGATCATTCTCAGTGTTAAGTTCCTCAGATAGCAAAAATACTTGTACAGTTGAATTTTCAGCACGTGAGGCAACAGTTGAGCATGTGATGGACGTTCTGGAAGATCACTCCTTTACAGAGTTCATGGGCGTTGAAGATGGGAAGGACTTTGACCATTCGACAGCCCTACAGCCAGGTTCCCTTGTGTCTTCTAATGGTGTGAGCTGTTCAGACCTACCCCGAGGCACTGGCAAGGAGCAGAGTGTGGGCCAGCTGAGCTCCATGGCAGGAGCAGCTGGCAACTGGCATGCAGCTGTGGTGGAGAGCCCTCTTTGTTCTGTACTGGTAAAAAAGACTTCAGAGCGTGAGACTTACCCTGGTGCTTCTGTAGACGATTTTATTGGGAAGGACCACATGGATGGTTCTGATGGTGAAGAAGGTGCTTCTGCAGATCAAGCCCATGCCTTGCCTAGCTGGGTGGCTGTGGGAGAGCAAGTCTGTGTTGGAAGTAATAAGATGGGCACGGTGAAATACGTTGGACCGGTGGATTTTTCAGCTGGAATCTGGGTTGGAGTTGAACTAAATGTTCAGCTGGGTAAGACTAACTATGTTCTGGATTATCAATGAAGCTAAGTGTGATCTGTTTTTAATGTACTACCATCATATGCTGTTCAGTCCTGCGAAGAACCTCCATTTCCATATAAGCTGGGTATCTAATACACCCCATTCTAGACTTTCTTTTTAGAGGGGTGCTTGGCTTAATTTTTAACTATCTTAAAGCCCTCTTGCTCTCATGTTATGCAGAATAATGCTTTTGCATGTTGTGGGAGTTCCCATTGGTACCCAGCTATTTTTATAGATGAGAAAAACAAGCAAAGCCTAAAATTGGCAGATTTGTTTTTCAAATCAACATGCATGTCCATAGGCAGTACTGACAATGGCCATTGCTTGTCAAACAGGTTTGTTCCTTATGGCTTTCAGAGATTTATGGGTTCCCCTCACCCACCCACTGGGGAAAGTTTTCAATTACAGAGCACAGGTTTACTTAAACTCCAGGTCAGTGGGGTCAGAAAAAGTGAGTGCTCTGCAAATGTATAGAGACTCCCACAGAAATGCTTCAGCTCTTTTAAAGAGATGTTACGTTTTTAGTAGTTTAATAGATACTAACACTGATACTAGAAGTTTCTCTGGTGGTGAAGTTTTAGGCCTTCCAAGGAATTGGTATTGAGGATAGTTTATTTAGTAAAATGAACAAACATTTGTTGGGTTTTGGTTTTTGTTTTTTTTTTTTTTTTTTTTAAGTTTTGTTAGTTAGCAAAGCAGTATTTGGGGAAATAGTCTTTTTGGTCACATTCAAGGTCTCCTTTCCAGGTTTTGGTGTCTCTAGTGTAGGGTATGCATCTGTCTTCATCCCTCAGCATTTAACAGTCTTAACTGTGTGACAGATGCCAGCATGGCTTCATTAAGAGGAAATCCTGCTCGACCAATTTGGTGGCCTTCTATGATGGGGCTATGGAACTGATGGACAGGGCAGTTGACGTCATCTACCTGGACTTGTGCAAAGCGTTCGACACTGTCCCACACAACATCCT
>NDXB01017477.1:75263-117471 GCA_002631895.1 Agapornis roseicollis | reverse complement strand
GGGGGGGGGGGGTGTTGAGTGAGTGAACGTGCTGCCTGGCTGGGTTTAAACTACGACAGTTCTAAACTAAGACACCATCACTACAGCTCACCTCTTGGTTAAATAAATTATATCAGAAAGATAGAAGAAGCTTCATTTTCCCAAATCAGAGCCAAAATACATGTTTAACCCAGGTTTTTAGCTTGCATTTCTTGGCCACCCCTCTTGCATTTTGATTTTGAGCGCACATGTGTAAGCCTGGTTTTGAAAAGCAGATGCTTGATTTTAAAACAAATGAAAGCAAAGAAGTTGGTCCTGCAATTTATAGAACACTGCTCATGAAAAGCTTGGCATCAGATAAACTGCTGAGGAATTTTACAGTCATGGAGCCAGATTACCAGAATTCAGAATACATGATGTGCTGAATATTGAACAAGTCAACTGGGTCAGTTGGTGAAGAACTGGTGCATTTAGGTAGCGTGGTTAACTTGCAGGGGCACATTTGCAGAACAAGTTGAAAATGTGTAGTATAGCGTGTATCCACTCTTGTGAGAAACCCGGTTAATAGATCCTTGATAAGCCCATTGCTCTCAGACAGTATTTGCAGTTGACAATGACTTACTAAGCTCCAGTTGTACATGAGGAAATGCACTACAGGGAGTTTCAGGTTTGGTGAATGTAGATTAATTCTCTACATGAAATGAAAATGGTCAAGACACAAACTTGATCTAGTTAGTAACTGAAAATCAGTTAGCGTGATGCATCCAAGTATGTTCTTGCTTTTCTAACCTTCCCTTGAGTGAGGCTGCCTTAAACAGGCTCCTAAACGGAGCTCTTGTTTTCTGTCTCTTGGGCACTGAACCTAACTGTGGACTTTTCTCATGCCATTGTGGAGCCTCAAGCTGAGCTTGGGAAGACCAGGGCTCTTCCTACAGTTATGTCTTCAGTGCTGGGTTATTTCTGTGAGATGTTTCATTTTTCACTGTCTTGGACTGCCTGTATTTCAAATAGGGATGTTGATTTATCTGTTTTGTGGGATGCTTTGAGACTGCAAAGCTGTGTACATTATGTATTGTTAGAACTAATAGGAAAATATAGATAAGAATTTTTTTTACTGAGTTAGCTGACAGGCTCCCTGAAGGGTTTATAGCTTCTTTTGGGCTGCTTCCCTCCTATGCTTATGGCAGGGGGGTTGGAACTTGATGATCTTAAGGTCCTTTCCAACCCTAACTATTCTATGATTCTATGTGACCCATTAGAGCTACACAGGGAAGACAGATCTGCTTTGTCAATGGGAAAACCTCTACAAACAAAACTGAACAGATGTGATGTTCTGTTATTTATCAGTTTTATTAACATCTTCACATTCTCCCAACTGAAGATAGCTCTCTGGTATTGTCACAACTCATCAGCTCTGTGTGGTATTGTACAGTTGTAATACAGGCAATACTATACAATGTCAGCAAATTACTGTGTGTGCCTTCAGTTTTGCTGATCTTCTCCTCCTTTAACTCTTTTGGCTCCCAAGGAGGAAAGAAATACTTTGTCTTCTCAGTGTCTTCAACATAAAAAGGACATGGAACAAGTCCAGAGGAGGCCACGAGGACGATCAGGGGACTGGAGCATCTCCCATATGAAGAAGGGCTGAGAAAGTTGGGGCTGTTCAACCTGGAGAAGAGAAGGCTGCATGGAGACCTCATAGCAGCCTTCCAGTATCTGAAGGGGGCCTATAGGGATGCTGGGGAGGGACCCTTCCTTAGGGACTGTAGTGACAGGACAAGGGGTAACAGGTTCAAACTTAAACAGGAGAGGTTTAGATTGGATCTAAGGAAGAAATTCTTTCCTGTGAGGGTGGTGAGGCACTGGAATGGGTTGCCCAGGTAAGTTATGAGTGCTCCATCCCTGGCAGTGTTCAAGGCCAGGTTGGACAGAGCCTTGGGTGGCATGGTTTAGTGTGAGGTGTCCCCGCTTATGGCAGGGGGGTTGGAACTGGATGATCTTAAGGTCCTTTCCAACCCGAACTATTCTATGATTTTATGGCACATATGAAGCATACCTGATTCTCCTTTCTTCTCTCTTTTCCCTTTACAATCCCCACAATTCCCATATTCCTCTCCCCACACAGAGATGAATGTTTAAAATAACAATAACAGACTCTCAGTGGTGATGTTTCTCTTCTTTGGCATTAAAGCATTTTTGTTATTTTTGACATTATTGCCAGGATTATTAACCACTGAAATCCATAATTTCACAACCGTGAAAGAACACAAGTGATTTGGGAGCCACATGCCATTTGCCATGGATTGAATACTGTTCCATGGAATTAATAGCACTTGAAACGGAGTAATGGCTTACAGTCTTCCTGTCAACTTTTTCACCAAGTGCTTGGCTCCACAGAGGTCAAAGAGAAATGTGTAGGAGTTGCTTTGCTGTGGCAATGGTAACTTTGATTTGCACCCTCTGAGAACACAGAGTAGTATGCACTTAGAGATACGGTTCTACCAGGGTAATAGGATTACAAGTCAAAATGGAGAACAATTTATTGATCTCCTTTATCAAAATAAGCATTTCACACAGCGAACATATTTTCTCCTAATAAAAAAGCTGCCATGCTACTCTAAGAGTCCTAGGTGTCATTTTAGATGTCCCCATGAACATACCAGTATGCAGAAGTTCCCACCCACCTTAACAACTTCAGTTGCCTTGGCTGGAGTGGAAGGATTACAGAGAGGACCAGATGTTTTTAAAAGAAGCTTAATAATGCAGACTTGGAATCAGTGGGGTTTTTTAATTGCTGTAACTTATATTGATCTCATGGAGATCTAGGGAGGTCTTTAAGAATCCCATTAGGCACCTATTTGTGTCTTTAACTATAAAGACATTTATAGACCAGTTTGTGAAATTCTTGTGATGCTGCAAAGACTGGAAGTACACTGAAGCACCAGTTCAAGAGCAGGGAGTTGTTTAAACCTACCCCATTCATGAAAGCTCTTTTACCTCCAAGGAGTTGAAGCAGGAGTGGAAGGTCTTTTGTTACAAAGGGATCTTCCTGAGTCAGAGCTCTACAGCTATTTAATCAAACAAAAACACTTTGAGGAATGCTAAATGTGTTTCCCTTTCTCCTTAGTAACTAATGTTTATTTCTCATGGCTCAAAAATAAACCTTTGAAAAAGTAAATGCCTCACAATATAAAAGATCACAATTTAAATTATTTCAGGTTTTCTTAATTGTTTTTAATTTCCAGTGTTATGTTGATTTTGTCTTTCAGCTCTTAGTTGCGGTAATTCACATGCTATGACAATACATGCAACCAATCAGTAACAACACCATAATTTATGCTTATTCTTTCTGTATAATGTGCAGAGATGGGATGTAGTAAACTCCAGAAGGACAGTATACAGCTGAACAAGAGACATATGAATATATATAGAGCAGCTCTTGGATTGACTCTTGATCAGAATGGGTTACTATCAAGTGTCAGTCTGGTAGTGACCCATCTGGGTGCCTTACAGAGTGTGGAAAGGGCAGATAGGTCCAAAGTACCAAAGAGGTCTGAACAAGGCCTCGCACCAGTGGCTCCTCAGCCAAGCGCACACACCAGGGGTCCGAACCTATCAGTTCCTCTCGTACTGAGCAGGATTACTATAATACATATAGAATAGTATACCTCCTGCCTCAGTGTACGTGATCTACATTTTCAGGAGGGCATCTGCCTTTAAATCATTTACTACAGGGTATGTGATGCTAATATCACTTTGTTAAACACCCTTTCTGGTAAGGGGAACAGGGGAAGCCCCACAGAAGGCAGGTGTACAGCATTGATGGCATCACTACATAGGTTACATGGATGTACTTAGGATTTAATTGTTTAAAATATTGAATGCCAGAACTTTGTGTGTGTCAAATTTACACCTCCCTTATGCAACTCACTCCATTACATGTGTCATTCTTGTGGTACCAAAATCACCTACTAACATCTTAAATAAGGCACAGTTTCATTAGTATATTAACATTTTATAGCTAGTATTTCCTATATGCTTTGTTTGGTTTTAGGCATAATTGCTATATATGTAAGAGAGATGATTTCTAGACTTTAGCTGGACTACCAAAGATTAGGCAGCTGTTTCCATTTGTCCCCTATCTCATACTCCATTTTATTTCCAGAACTATCGTACTGTGGCCCTAGTTTCTGTTTTGAACACTTCTGCAACGCAAATGGCAAAGCAAGATGTGACTGAGGAGCAGTATAAATGATAAATTACCTTGAGGTTTAGAGGGTGCAGCAGTGACATCCAAGATAGCATTACCTGTTTTACTAAGCCAGATTGAGGAGGGAAATAAAGAAGCATTTATCCAAATCACTTCATTAGTCAGTCGCATGAAGGCCTGGAAACAGACATGCTAGTAACCTCCATCCCTTATTAACTCTAGCTTGTTCTTTTCCATCGCATAGGGGACTGAAGGAAAGGTGAAAGTGTGGGAAAATGGTTTCGTAATGCTTCCTACCCTGGTATCTTGCAACTATCAAATGTGTGGGCTGCTTTTAGTCACCAAAAAAGAGAGCTTTCTGATTCACTGCACTCCTGCTCCACATAGCAAGCAGCCTTACGCTTTTCCTAGCCTTTGGCTAATTTGAACTGGGTGCAGAGAATCCGTTGGGCTCTCCAGAAGGAGAAAAGAGCCCTGTGAAGTACCACGCTCCTGGCTCACCACGATCAGAGGCAGCTGTGGGGGGGGGTTGCTGTTTGCTCCTTTTGAAAGGGACAGGTTGCAGTGACCTGGGCACAGTACCTGATGAACTTCTGTTACTTTTGAGTTCCAACGTACAGGGCTTTTAAGAGAGAAAGAAACTGATGGCCACTACATGTAAGGATATGTGGGAAAGGAGTTCAAGTTGTCTTCAGGCCTTTATTGCTTCACAGAAATCTGAAGATCCCTAAAGTAAGAAAAGCATCAAGACATTTTACTTTCTTTTGTATGCCACATTATACAGTACATAATACCTCTGATGTGTTAGTTAAAAATTGTCATAAATGACTAACAGCTCTGAAACACTTCTCCCCACTACTTCCTTTGTTTGCTACAAAAGCACACCTACATCTGTGTCCACAACAGCGAAAGCATCTCATTTCCATGTTGAATCTCCCCTATGAATAAACAGAGATGTTTCATTTCCCCATGTTGTCAATCAGGAACCTTTTGCCTGGGATACAGGTTGATAAAATACTTCATTATCTTAATCCATAACTTCTTTGGGAGCCATACACCATGCCTTCAAAGCCAGCCACAGTCTCAATCAAAAATGGATTTGCATGTTGTGGTCAGGTCAGAAAAATGGATTTTAATGCAGTATATTTCAGGTGAATTGGGAAGTCAGCAGTCAGAATTTAGTGAGGAAAAAGGATCTACTTCAGTAGCCAGCGATACATGACAAAACTCATACATACCTGCTGGTAATCATTGTAAATAGGCAGATAATTTCAAATAAGTAGATGCCTTTATGTGCTGTATTTTAATAAGTCCAGTTACAAAGTGGTTTAGCATTATGGTGATGCTCCTTTGCATGATGCCAATGTTTTGTATCAGCAGACTTAAAAAGCCCATTTTGAGCATTAGTTGTTTCGTACGATGGACATACTGCTGAAAGGAGTGAGAAACACAAAGGGCTAAGACACCAATATGAAAGTGTCAAAAGGACAAAAGAATCAGAGGTCAGCTGAAGTGCTCAGGATAAAAACTATGCGGAATCCAGAAGAAAGTGTGTCTCTTGGCTCTCAGCCCTCTCTTTCAAGTCAAGGTTATTCCTTTTGCTAATGATTTGGTGCCACTGCTATTGACAGTAAATGTCAACCCAGAAATCTATCTGTGCTGTTGAAAAGTCAAAATGTATTTTATTCTTCAATCTGGATAAAGCTGTTGTTGGTATCATCAGGTCTTTCCTGGGAAAATTACTTCAGTTCTAGCAGAATCTCTGGAGTGGCACAAAACAGGTCCTGGCTTGTGCCTGTAGCAGGATACCTGTAGGACCAACAGGGAAGGGCATGGTTATCTCACTGACAGGAGAAAAACCGGTAGTGTTAAAAATCTTGAGCAGGAGGTGTCTGGGTGGGCATTGCAGTCTGTGTAAAGCTTGAAGTTAACATTGCTGAAGTGGAGGAAGTGGATTGCCTGCCTCTCAGTTTCAGTTTTGAATCACAGTTTGTCATTTACTATGCGACTGATGTGTCTAGAAATGCGTAATTAAACTTTAAACATGAATGCTCAGCTATATCATATTGCTCTAGGTGGGTATCCTGGTATGTTGAATTGATGTGTGATAAATGGAGATGAAGGAAGAGATAACAATTTCCTTTTAATGTAAACATACAAGTTTTAAAACAACATTATATGATGGGTTGCATTAAGTAGAACAAATAGAATAGCGAAGCTGAGATGAAGCAGAAGTGATTATGCAGGAATATTTCTTAATTAATTGTCATTCCTAATTCAGGGACTTATTTTGATATTTTTAGGACACAGAGCAAAAATTTATCTAAGAGTGTTCAGTTGAAACTGATGGAATTGATCCTTCTAATTAAGTAGCTACATACTGATTAAGGGGGCTAGAATCTCTTTTCTCCTTGCTGTAATAGGTGCTTTGAGACAGTTGAGCTTGAGACATATCATAGAGCAGGATCATAGGAATTAAAAAACAAAGGGAAATTGTGGCCAATACCACTTGTTTAGCATACTGTCATTAATTTATCTCTGATTTTAAGTTGCAGTCTTAAAGACTAATCTAAGGTTTCAAAAGAAAATGGCTTATGATACACTTCAGTGCAATAAAGTGATGAAACTATGACATTCCTCAATGTCATGGTCAGAAATGGAATGTTTGGGTTTGGATTTTGCATGAAAGCATCTAAAGCACTTGAGATGTCTCTGAAGCACCAAGTAATACTGAATTTTTGTCAGTGTCATAATGTTCTTTAATTATAAATCAGTTCTCTCAAATGATATCCTATAAAACCATGATATGGTTGTTGTTAATCTGGATCTCACATCTTGTCATTTTGTCCTCAGTCGTCCTTGCTGACAGTTCAGGGTTACTATACAGCATTTTGCTTGATAAAGGCTCTAAGTACTGGACAGATGAATAATTCAAAAAATAGTAATAAGTGGTGAAAATGGGTACTTTACTGAAAGTGCAAGGTAACAAAATAACTGTTTGGCTGCTACCTTAAGGACTGCTATCAAGTTTATCTTTTTTATGGAAGATGTCTTCTTATGAAAGGTAACCATATAATGAATATATTTCAGGTCTCCTGGGTGCATTCACTGAATACATTCTCATATAAAGATTAACTAATTTTCCCAAACTATCACAGAATTATGGTTTTAGCCTTGGGATTTTTAGCAGAATGCTTCAACACCACACAATGGAACCCTGTCTGTCAGGATGACTAGTTCAGGATGTTACTAATGTCTGAGATGCTATTCTCTCCAGCACAGCAGTGAACATAGAGATTAAAATGAAGGCCGGTTTTACACACTGTCAATGCTCAGGAGTTACGTGCTATAGCACAGAGAACAGCCTTCACAAACTGATACGTGCCGTGTTGCTTTTGTGACATGCTGATCTCACTCCAGCCTCATGCAGTGCTGCAGCAGGGGCTGCAGAGCACTGTTTGAAGTACCTGAGGGGGAAGCTCTTCAGCATGCCAATTTGTGGCTTGTAGGCTCCATTTATCTCATTTTCTTCTGGTTTTCTTCCTGTACAGTTGACTGCAGCAGGACTGAAAAGATAACCTCTTTTAAAGACTTGTGTTTTCTTAGCCATTTGCTTGCCTTAATTTCAGAGAAATACGCAGTGCTACTCTTTTTATGGGAGCTTCTCTTGGAGTGTAGCTCCGGCATACTCAAGAACTCACAGCATTGCATTTCTTTTCCTTATAACATGTTGATTGGATGTAATATCCAATGCGACTTGTTTTTTGCTGATAGCCCAGAATTGGGTGGCATCCTCTGCATTTGTGGTTGGCATGCAAAGTATTTAGTCAAATTGTTTTCTTCTCATGTCACTTCCATGTAAACATGAAACCCAGAGTGCCGATACTGCAATCACACCTTTTACTTCCCCGTCTTTCTACATGAGTAACATTCTGTGATAAAGTTGGAAATGTTGTTCTCTGTTTCCACAGCTGCAGCAAACGGAGCAAAGGAAACAATAGTTGCACATACACATGTGCATTCCAGCTGTTGCTGACTCCATTAGCCCTTTTGCACTCCCATTTGGGCAGACAAATTGTCTCAATGACAGGAAAAGTCAGGAACAGATATGCTGCCAGTTTAATAATGTTTTTAAAAGATCAGAATGAGGGTTTAAAAAAGAATAATTGCAGCTTAATTTGTGGGGTGATTTAAAGTTGCAGCTTCTGCTTGAGTTGCATTATAGGATTTTCATTTTTCCCTGCACTAACCCCCCTTGCAACCAGGGACATTAACCCCAAGGAAATGCAGATAAAGATTTTCTGTTTCTTTTCTCTCACAGCTTGGTTCCACACAACCTTTGTTGCCTTTAAAACTGGCAGATCTAGAGACAACAGTTTCCTTCCTGCTGTTCACCAAGCTCTGCCTCACTCCTGGGGTATATCAGCAGGAGGTTGGAAGCGAAAAGAGAGAAGAGTTGGTCCATGTCCTTGTGATGCAAAATTGGTCAGAACTTAGAGCCACAAACACTTTCTGCCTTGGTTCTGCAGGTTTTGAGCAGCAGGGTCCATCACAGCTCCTAAACCATCCAGCAGTTCTCTGAAATTTCCTCTGCTTCTTGTTATGGTTAAATGTTTGTTTTGTCCATGTAGTCCTGGGTGGCATTTCTAAGTGCTGGGTGATAAAAACGTATTTGTAAGGGCATTATTTGAATGGCCACGTGTCAGGGCTTGCATGAGATCAGAATTTCCAAATGATTTTGTGTTAATGCATCAAAGTCCAAACAGCATTTAGTTAATGAAGGATAGCTCAGCTCCTGGAGGTCCTCCGAAAAAGGGAAATGGAACAAAAAAGGTAGCGTTAATAATCCATGGATGGATTACTACTTAGGTGTTTTTTCTTTTCCTGTATTTGATGGAAAAGTCTTGGCTGACTTAAAACCCCCCCAAAACCACAAACCCAGACACACAATAAAAGGAGAACACCACAAACAGCCCACAAAACCAAAACCTGCCATCCCAAGACAACCTTGGTCCTGCATTCAGAAAGTCATTTCAGTTACACTTTTCTTGTAAACACTTGGTTTAGAAATCGTTATTTTTCTGCTCTGATTTATAAGCGCATAAAAGTCCAGAATACAGCTGAAGGTGAAATGAATGGGTACGTCTGCATGTGAAAACTTCAATCTGCTTTCATCTGGGCCAGCACAGTGAAGTCTGCAAAGGTTTGAAATTCACATTTAGTCTTCAATGTTGCACGTGCTTCTCTGATCCATCTACATTCATAACCTGCCTTTCCCCCATCAAATCTGAAATGTATAAGCTAGGAAACAAAAATGGTTAAGCGATAGATTCACAGAGGGGGTTTTATCTGTCATATGTTTGTCAGAAGACTTGAGCAGAGAAAATGCTCTCAGGGGCCTGCTCAGATTGACTTGGGATTCCCTGCCCATACACCTCCATTTCTTTTCCAAGAGAAGCTGTAAACGTAAGGCAATGACACACCCTGGTCTCATCCCAGTGTGTGCTTAGCATTCAGTCAATTGAATAGCTTGGAACCAGGACCATGGGGACCAGAGGGATCATGGCAGTCTCTGAAAGTGGACAGTCTTTGCCTCCCTCAAATGTCTAAACAAAATTAAGCAGTGCTGGTCAGGCTGTGGCACAGCCATTTGCTTCAGCAAAGCTCATCTGAACCCTCCAGCCTGTGAAGAACTGCCTGCATGCTCTGGTAATAAATCTTTACTCCTCTTTTTTCTGCAAGGAGTTTTTCTCCTGGAAGTCATGCACCCACCATCTCAAAGAAGTGACTTCCTATCTGTAGTACCATTTGCACATGAATGTATCAGTAAAAGTGTTTCACATCTAATTCAAACACTACTGGGAAAATACCGTGGATATGCACAGTATCTTACCCACAATCTTAAGCAGGTAATAAAATAGGCAGCATAAGCCAATACATGCTTTCTACCCTTAAATTATATTGGAAAAGGGTATGCTTTGTGACAGACCATGTTCTAATGCAAAAGGCATTTCCTTCCCTCTTTAGTGTTGTTTGGATAAAGATCTGAATAAGAAATGGTTAAAATACCAGGACAAAATTCTGCACATATGACTTGAGAGTTCATACCTACAGCATCACTCATGTTCATGGCACAAACTTTGATTGCTTACTTTGGTCCTGTTTCAGCCAACTACCTGGCAGAAATCACATGCTTATTTAAACTGCATGTTAAACTGAAGCCCTAGCTGTAACTTTACTTTAGAATCAAGTGTCTTGAACTTAAGGCAGAAAAAAGACACTTCCTCCCATGCTGCTCCATAGATGCTATTTTTGAAAGACAAATTTTAACTTCTATAATATAGGCTCAGGGCTCCTTAGGATTTTTTCTGAAGAAGACTATATTGCATGAAAACCAGAACTTTCGTGTTAACATTTAGAAAACACATCATGTGGAATACTACACAGTTGCCATAGAATCATAGAATCATAGAATAGTTTGGGTTGGAAAGGACCTTAAGATCATCCAGTTCCAAACCCCCTGCCATAAGCAGGGACACCTCACACTAAACCATGCCACCCAAGGCTCTGTCCAACCTGGCCTTGAACACTGCCAGGGATGGAGCACTCACAGCCTCCCTGGCCAACCCATTCCAGTGCCTCACCACCCTCACAGGAAAGAACTTCCTCCTTACATCCAATCTGAACTTCCCCTGTTTAAGTTTTAACCTATTATTGTCCTGTCACTGCAGTCCCTAATGAAGAGCCCCTCCCCAGCATCCCTATAGGCCCCCTTCAGATACTGGAAGGCTGCTATGAGGTCTCCACGCAGCCTTCTCTTCCCCAGCCTGAACAGCACCAACTTTCCCAGCCTGTCTTCATATGGGAGATGCCCCAGTCCCTGCTCATCTCCATGGCGCTCCTCTGGACTTGTTCCAACAGCTCCATGTCCTTTTGATGTTGAGGACACCAGAACTGCACACAATGCTCCAGGTGAGGTCTCACGAGAGCAGAGGGGCAGGATCCCCCCCTTTGGCCATAGACCATCAGTACTGAAGAAATGTGTTTAGAGTTTAGCTAACTTGGTCTTATTTAGAACAGAATCAAATTTAGAACAGAATCAAATTTGCTACCATAACAAGCACTGAGATACCTGCTGCCTGGTTTTGCTCTCATGGAAGCATGGTAAGTGGAAATTACGAAAGACAGGACTTGTCATCTGAATCTAAGCCAGGAAAAGACTGGAAATAAAAGAGACATGAAAATTAAGAAAACATTTGCTTATCAGTAAATTNGATCTGAAATTACGAAAGACAGGACTTGTCAACTGAATCTAAGCCAGGAAAAGACTGGAAATAAAAGAGACATGAAAATTAAGAAAACATTTGCTTATCAGTAAATTTACTTAGTGCAGAATGAGAGAGAAGCACCATAGCTACAGGCTATGGCTGTCGTCATCAGTCTGAAGGGACAATGACTGCTTTGTAGCACTTTGTGGTAAGTTTATCTGCATCTCATTTAAATCATCTTAGTGCTATTGTATGCTCTAGTGCCTCCTGTATCAACTTGTCCCTTTTCCAGCTTCACTCCTTCATTTTAGTTTTTAAAACCTTAGGAGATTCCACATAAAACATTTAGATTTATGGCCAGTATTTCTGATCCAAATGATTTTTGTGTGAGTCTTTCATGTTGGTGTTGGTCCATGTCTGATCAAGAACTCTGCATCTCTCTGCCATGAGCTTCAGCAGCCTGTTTGGAAGGCTAAAAGCAGAAGAGCCTTCAGTCAGCTTCTGCTTGTCTGACAAGCATCTTATAGAGCCCAAACCCAACTTTGAGGTAAATGAGAGTAAACATATCTCTTCAAAGTAACAGCTTTTCCAAACGTTGAGGGTTTGTGCGCACCACACTAAAGCCTCAGTGCCCTATAAAGAAGTCTTTATTATCTCTAGTTTCTCTTATGGATCACTGAGTCCAGCTTCTAATGATTTGCTGGCAAGTGGGATGTTTGGGATTGTTGGATTTTTCACCCCACTAAGTGGGACCCATGAGGACTCGAACCTCCAACTGAAAAGTGTCACTGATTCCTATGTTCTTTACTCAACTGAAATAGCTGTATTGCAAGCTGTTGCGTTTTACAGTTTCAGGTAGGGTATCGAAGACTGTCCTTTAGCAGTCCCTTTAGCCTACTTTACTAACTGATACCTACTTGTTGTATTTTAATATTTTTAACAAGGAGATGTATAATGATCAGTGGTGATCCCTTTCACCATGTAACAGGCATAACCTCAGTGCTGTTGGTCTGTTTGCAACTCCTTCTGGCAAATTATTATCGTTTTTAAAATTTAAAATAGTCTTTTCTAAATCCTAGGCTGGAGTTTAGGATTTTAAAAGATTGTTGTTTATTTGTTTACATATCCTGAACTCTGTCAGCATAATAAAAATACGTTTTCCACACGTGCCGCTAGAGCTATGCTAGCAGAAGTTCCTGGAATTAGAAGCCTCAAACCGTGCATCTTTGTTAATCTTCAGTAAGCCTTGAAAGAATCTCAGTTTGAAGACAATTAATGCAGGACTGTAAAATTATGAAAGCTTAAAATCAGTAGTTTTGTACAGGCACATTATGAAACTAGAAACCTGCCAGCCTCCTGCTCAGGGCAGAATCCACCCTGAACTTAAGGAGGAGAACAACAGAAAACTCCTTAGGAGATTTTTTTCCTTTTTAAGCAGAACTGGTTTGGCCTGCGTATGTTTAAGACTGCATAAGCACCACAGAGATGTGGGGAATGCCAGGAGACTCTCTTCTACTACACAGACCTTCAGTCTTGTTCTCTGCTTCAGGGGAATAGTAGTGAAAATGTGCAAAGATTACTGTCATCAATCCACTTCTGTACTTTGGTTTTCTCTCCAGATAAGAAATGGGAAACTTTATGAAGGACAACATAAGGGGGAAATTAAGCCTGCAAATGTTAATGTGTTCCTCAGCTCAGGTCAAATTGGTGTACCCATGATGATACATCCACAAAGATTCTGGCATTTGAATGTGCATTTGACTTGTAACAACTTCATGGTCTCTGCACCTTGAGACTGAAAGTGGTATAATGTGACAGCCACTGTCTTAGCTTTGTGTTTTTCTAGATCAACACAGGAAGGGCAGTCATACTGGAAAGCAGTACTTTGAGCTCAAACTCAGGATAGAGGAGTTATTTGTTTGTTTATTTTAAGAATTCTCTAAAATCTTTTTCTCAGCGCACAAGAAGCAAAGGCCCTATTAAGTCATCAAAATACTCCCACTGGGAGAATACTGCTTTCAGGTTTCCAGCACAAAGAAGTAAGCAAAGCGGTGTAACAGTCAACTAGCATTGATCAGCTGGAACAGGTATCAGTGATTTTACCATAAAATCTGAACAGCATCCACACAAGTAAAACAGCAATAAAAAGTAAGAAATGTGCAAAGAATTGCCATCCCCATGTGGTGAGCATAAACTAATTTTCAATATGCGAAGTATTAGCTGAACTTTTCACATAAATTTTACTTAGTTCCTTGTTCTGTAAGTCCTGTATTTCTGGTAGATGTTTATAATAGAAACAGCCACAATCTAGAAACTTGGGTAGGTAAGGAGTAAGAGAGCATAGTACATGTGTATAAAGTATTCACAGGTCTTGAACCCCCATACTTTGTACGGAATATTATCAGTCTATTACCTTTCTGTAAACACCATTCATAAGGGTCAAAGTCCAAACTTACATTAGGCTCTGTGGCCTGCCAGCATTTGCTTATATTTAACTGGTTACTTGTGTTGTAATTATAATGAATTCCAGACTATTCATGCTCATAACTTGCTTTCTGCATTTGGAATTAAATTCAACCAATTCATTCTAAAGAATTATCTAATGTTGTGGTGGAAAGCGATGAAATCTATAGAACGCATTTCACAGACATTTCATGGCGGTTAATGAGCTCGAGTTTATCTTTGAGAGAACTGCCCCCATATCAGCATCTGCCTCTTATTTCCTTTGCGTTTTGCTTTTTTCAGGTTTTTCTTCTTTCACAGTCTAAATACAGTTTCAAAACAGTAATCTTGAGACACTTTTCCTATTGTTATTAATGCCATTTACTTCCACATAATCACTGTCTTTTGCCCTCATTACTTTGTTTTCCCATGAACGGTCTGAAAGCAAGTCCTCTGAAAGCAAAATGCTTTCACTGAAAAAGCAATATTGGCACATAGCGGATGACTTAGGAAGGCATGTGGCACAGCAGAGTGAACAGATCTCGACCGTTTTGTAATAGTGAAGAATATTCTGATAATCACAGGTTGATCTTTGAAACATTTCGCCAGCTCGAATATTATTACTTAAAATTGGTTATTTTGCAGATGGCTTTTTACACATCTGAACATCTAGAATCTATTTGCATACATAGATGTATAATAAGAAGCGTAACTATGCCATAAATAACATACACCAACCCATATGGGAAACACACCAAAGTCTTCTGTAAAAAGACAGCAGAAGGGACCTGACACAGGACTGCTCTGTGTGTGTTGTTGCCAGCATACTGAGGGCACTGCTGAAATAAAACACATTGCTGTATGCCAGGTACTTTCCTAAGAGTGTCATCGATAACTGAGGCTAATTCTTGATTTTTTTTTGGTACAGTATTTGTCAGATTAACAGTGTAGGAACTCCATGCTTGGCTAAATAATCAAAAAGCCCAAGGTGGAGAATCATAGAGTAGTTAGGGTTGAATCTGCCTGGTTATGAGCTCTTTATGAGAATTAACTTTGTATGAATATCATACTTTGTGTAGGCATTTTCAAAAGGCAAATTGGCTTTGCAATGTGTTGCAAATTCTGTTGCCTGTTCCCCCCAGGCTTAGGTTCTGTGTCAAGGAGAAAGGGGGAAGGATCTCTATTGCAACAGCATCGCTTTAGAGAATGCTGACTTCCAGCAAAATTGGCTTACCTGGAGAGAACCTGTCCATCTGGGGTTGGAGCTGGTCTCAAAATAGAGGAGTCTGTCGACATTCTGGAAAGCAGGAGCTGTTTAATGAAATAGCAGGGGGGGTAGGGCAAGGACTTCTTCACTTGGATCAAATAAGGGGAATTTACTGAAGGCAGACGAAAGAGAAGGGGAAGGAAATGAAATGTCGTGAATGTAGTTCCCTGAGGACTCTCAAAGATGGAGTGAACTGAAGTATGGGGCACTGCTAGAGTCAGTGTGGTTTTCTTATTGAAGCTTACCTGTTCTAAAAGACAAGTCTTATACTTGAATCATGGAAAAGATGTGGGTATGTCTGTGTGTGTGGTGTTTCTTTTTCAAAAGGCAAGCATCTATCCAGGAGCCCTGAATTTTGAGAATATGCTGTAACTACTGCAGTATCTCTTGTGTCAGCAACAGTGTGCGATTCTGGGGACAACTGGATGGCAGGGCTCCAGATCCACAAGCTGGTACAGAAACAGAGAGACAAAGGAAAGCAGCAGTGCTGCAGTGTGTTTGGTACAGGCCAGCCTAAAGCAGAGGAATGTGACACCCAAGGCTTCTGCAATAAATTAATCAGACTTCTGTTTCTGTGGAAATAAGTTCAAGAATAAAATGTGAGTTACACAATTATTACAGACAGGCAGGCATTAAAGACATCTCTGGTGCCTTCTAACATCTTGGCCAGGATGGCAGACTTTAAGTTATTGATGGGCAGCCAGAGCCTAATGCTTTTAATTTTCTAGATAGCTCAGGAGGCCAGTCAGATTGGCAACACCAGCAGAACGTGTTAGGAAGCCCCAACTCCTACTGCCACAAATGAATAAAAGAAGAGGTCTGGGGGAAGATTCACAGTGTTGGTGGACCTGGCTGTTCTCTTCATGCCGGAGAATTTAATCTCTTCTCACTCTCAGGGAGAAATCTTTGGTTCACAGTGTGCTGTTACATTTTAATTTTTAATGTCAAACTCATTTAAATGGATTTGTCCTTGATTCTTGATACTTACTACTGCCCATGCTGAATTCAGTTTCTAATCATGTGGAGGCCATATGTATTCTTTATACATAGACAGTACTCCACTGCAGAATTTATTATCCTATCCTTTAAATATACTGCTGTTACATGCTCGAAATCCAGCATATCTATATGCTGTAAATATGTTTACCACTAGCAAATTATGAGGCAGTGGAAAAATTGTATTTATCCACAATGCAATCGTTCTGCTTTCTGGGGTTTTTATTATACAAAGGGATACCATCAAGGTCTATGAGTTTGATTACTACCTTTAAAATAGCAGTGCCCAAATGATGGTTCCCAGGCAGCATATTGCCTCTGAGATCCTGTGATACTGCTCACAGTTACAAAGAAATTAAAACGTTAAAAATGGGGCCAGCAGGGAGAGAAATGTGTGATGCTGCTCTGTCGTGTTTTCTGCTCAATACTGTTGCCCACTGGCCAAAAGAAGTGAGAGAACTGTTCTTAAACATGTGAAGAGAAACAGCTACCAGCCTCCTGTTTCAGCAGGTCTGATAGAATGACTTTGTTAGTTTTTGACATATGCACTTGAAAATATTTCCAGAGAAAATTGCTGCATGCATAGGAATACTGTCTGTTAGTTATGCACATGGGTGTCCATGCATAAGGAGGGTCTGAGCATTTCTCCCCACCACAACCTAATGCCTGTCTCCTCTCTTTCTCTAGGTACCAGATACACACCGGCCTTCAGCACTCCATTATACGGCCAAGCCAGCCCAACTGCTTACCTCTGGATAACATCACGCTACCTCAGAAGCTGAAGGAGGTTGGTTATTCAACGCACATGGTTGGCAAATGGCACTTGGGTTTTTATCGCAGAGAATGCATGCCCACGCAGAGAGGATTTGACACTTTCTTTGGCTCCCTGTTAGGCAGCGGGGACTATTACACCCACTTCAAATGTGACAGCCCTGGGATATGTGGCTATGACCTGTACGAGAATGACAATGCAGCTTGGGATCACGACAACGGCATCTACTCCACACAAATGTACACACAGAAAGTACAACAAATCTTAGCTTCTCATAACCCCAGGAAACCTATATTCCTCTATATTGCTTACCAAGCTGTTCATTCGCCTTTGCAGGCACCAGGCAAGTATTTTGAACATTATCGATCGATAAATAACATCAATAGGCGAAGATATGCTGCAATGTTGGCTTGTTTGGATGAAGCCATAAATAATGTAACCCTTGCTTTAAAGCAGTATGGCTACTATGAGAATAGCATTATCATATATTCTTCAGATAATGGTGGGCAGCCAATGGCTGGAGGAAGCAACTGGCCTCTCCGAGGAAGCAAAGGGACCTATTGGGAAGGAGGGATCCGTGCTGTTGGGTTTGTACATAGTCCCCTTCTGAAAAACAAAGGGTCTGTGTGTAAGGAGCTTGTGCACATCACAGACTGGTTCCCCACTTTGATCACCCTGGCAGAAGGGCAGCTCGATGAAGATATCCAGCTGGATGGTTATGATATATGGGAAACCATTAGCGAAGGCAGACGTTCTCCACGAGTAGACATCCTGCACAACATTGACCCAATTTACACCAAAGCCAAAAATGGGTCCTGGGCAGCTGGCTATGGGATCTGGAACACTGCAATTCAGTCTGCCATTAGAGTGAATCATTGGAAACTACTGACAGGAAATCCAGGATACAGTGACTGGGTACCTCCACAGGCCTTCAGTAACGCAGGCCCCAACCGCTGGCACAACGAACGTGTTTCTTGGTCAGCTGGCAAAACAGTGTGGCTTTTCAACATCACTGCTGATCCCTATGAACGAGTGGATCTCTCCACAAAGTATCCAGATGTGGTGAAGCAGCTGCTGCGGAGGCTTTCGCAGTTCAATAAGACGGCAGTTCCCGTTCGCTACCCACCGAAGGACCCTCGGAGTAACCCGAAGCTGAATGGAGGAGTCTGGGGTCCATGGTTTAAAGAGGATGAGAAGAAAAAGAAAGCTGATAAAAGTAAAGGTGTGAATAAGCAAAAGAAGAACAAGAACAAGAAAAAAACGAATCAGAAGAAAGGACAGTCATTACATTGCCGTTCACGTCTTGCTGGTGGATAGACTCTAAGCGTGCTCTTTTGCCAAGTCCAAGTCAGCTTAGCCAAACTTCTCGAACTTCAGACAGAATATACTAGAAATGCTAGCTCTGTACTGTGGATGAAGGTTGTCATATTTAATTTTGTTCTCTGGTTTCACCAGCACAGGATATCTCAAAGCTTTGCCTTGAGAGCACGTAAGCATCTACATGACAAACTTTCTCCTCTACAGGATGAATGGTGCTTGCCCATCACTGCTAAATTCTAGATAACAACAGCAGTAATATGTCATTTCTGTAAACTAATTTTTGATGGACAAATGGCCATTTCTTGCCTAAATTAGTTGGAATATTTGGAGAGTATGGAGATGCCAGTGGCAGATGTTCTCAAATTTACAAGATGACTCATAGCGAGAAAGGGAAAACAAAACTTGAGTAACTCTGTGGGTCAGAAAATGTTGGTCACCAAGCCATGACCTTCTTTGATACAACAGCAAAACCCTGAAGCCACCAGAGTAGCTTCTTGGAGGTGCTGGACAGGGGGCCATGGCCATGATGGGAGGAAAGCTGCTTTGAATTAGACTTTGTCTGTCGTACATAAATCAGAAATATTTTCTAAACGTCCTAGATGTGCTAAGCTCCCCCCATTTGTCATAAAACCAGAAGGTTGTTATTCAACACACATGAAGAGCTAGCACACGCCAGATATAATTTATTATAGGCATAGAGAAAAACACATCCCCAAAGTGAATGTAATTTTTTAACACTTTAAGAGAATTATACAGCAGTATGTAAAAGACATAATTTATTTTACAGCACAGTACTTATTTCTCCTCCATTAAAACTTTAATTACGGGCTGATGCAAGGCACCCCTTTGGGTGCTAAGGTTGTGGGTTGTTTTTTTTCTTTGATTTTTAATTTTATTTCAACTCTATTATTCAGAGATTTTATTTAACAGATCCATATCCTCAGAGTACTGTAAGAGAAAATACTGTATACACTGCTAGGATGAGAAAGGAGAATGATTCAGGTGCATAAGTTCATTATGTATTTGCCTCCAATTATTTTGAATGTAACAAAGTGATTAATTTAGTAGTGACATGAATATTGTTCAGTTTCTGTACAGAAGCTAGGCCATCTTCATGGTTGGGGGGAAATTCTACTTTAAACTTTTTATTTATGTATCTATTAAAATGGTTTATTTTTATGGCATTCATAAAAGTAACCTGCCTCTTTTTTTTGCATCAAATATGGCAATTCTGTTCTTGTTTGGTTTAAATACTCCTATTGTGAAAAGCTTATTTTTAAAACTCAGCTTTTTATTACTATCGTCTTTGGTTCAGGGATGATATTTTATACCATTTCATTTCTGAAACAGAATTTCTCCTTCCGATATGTACAGCATTTGAGACACAGTTCAAACTTTGCCCTTCTGCAAGGTGTCTGCACGGATGATTAACGGCTGTACTGACTGCATATTCTTGATGATCTGTGAGAATTGATACAATGCATACACACATATAAGTTTCAAGACAAATTATGCTAAGTAAAATTGATGATTCATTGTTCAACATTCTGCTAAAATTTAAAATAAGGCTGCTTTTCAACTACCTTTCACTTGACTCAAAAGTCACATTTATATAAATGGATTAGAATTGGAAAACTAAACATCCATAAAATCAGTGCACGCTAAAATATGAATCATGTCAAATGCTCCAACATTGCCAGACCTTTTTAAAAAGAAACTAACTGCAGACACATCCTGCCAAACCCCAGTAATTTGCATTTTTCAGCTCTGAAACAGGATAAAGCTGTTATTAACAAAAACTTACAAACAACACTTGTAGTGACTATACTGGAGAGGATATAGAAATGGAATCCTGGAAGTCACCTAGAAATAGTAATTATAAAAAGATGATGTGTATCTGCATAAGTGTTCA
This sequence comes from Agapornis roseicollis, assembly GCA_002631895.1. Classification (NCBI taxonomy): domain Eukaryota; kingdom Metazoa; phylum Chordata; class Aves; order Psittaciformes; family Psittacidae; genus Agapornis; species Agapornis roseicollis. Next base: position 97,305 of record NDXB01017477.1, on the reverse strand, counting down.
ATATTCACTGTTATTTTTCATAGTGTATGGTCCTTAGGAGGAGTAATTAATTTTCTTAGGAATCTTTCTAGCTTTAAGATTCAGACTATTCAGCGAGTGACCAGGAAATCAAATGTTCTCTGATGTCTCACTTTTCTTTTATTTTTTTTAAATGTACCATTGATGTCCTTAAAGGAAATATGAATAACCATAGTCCATAATGTGATATATAAAATTCATGTCTTTGAGAAAATACATTTCTGTTGGAGGAAAGTGAGACTTCTTAACTTAGCCTGGATCAGCTATCGAGACACAGGCATACGTACAAATGGGACAAAGATAGAAATTATGAGTTCCTATGATATACCTTTGTAGTTTAGGAAAGAATCTACATTTTCTCACTAAATATTAGGAGAGAAATGAAGGAAGTAAGAACTGGTTTTGAAACATTATACTGTCTAGTTTACCATTTAATACATAAATCATTGTATTTGCATTTAAAATACATCTGTTTTTCACACTGAGCATCCATTTTCCATTTCAGCATTAGAAGGGAATAGGAAGCTTTCTGACTTTGCAAGGTCATTTTAAAAAACACCAAAATCAGAAGTGTAAGCTGAACTGGACGTGAAGAAGATCTAAGATATTATAATTTATTTTGGCATCGTAGAAAAAAGGTGCTGTGATAAAGTGTTATCCTCATAAGAGTCAATGATCGCCCTTTCTCATGAAAGTTTTATGGTTGCTTTGGCTTTCATTGGACAGAAGCAACCAGACAGCATTATTCTCTGACAACATATTATTGCGTAATAATTTGTATGTGTCCCCTCTCTGGAGAGATGGGAGTCCTTGAAAGCTGTTGGTTCAGAGCAGAGCAGCGAATCATTCCCAGCATGCCTGTGTATTAAATAAATGTGCCATGAGAGTGTTTGCAGAGTACACAATGGGAGTAAGGTTTATAAGGCTGCAGTGGCCGATTCCCTTGAAACTGATACTTGATCTGGTGCAGGACAAAAGTTGGGTTTAGAGGGGGTTAGAAAACAGTTATTTGGAAGCCTTTACAAATGTTTTGCTGAAAACAAAATCCCGATGATTTTGATGATCCATATGTGGAAGAAACTCGTTGAAATGTTCCTGTCTACTATCAGGCAAAGCTTCTTTTTTTCATTCCAACAACACAAGGGTCTCTAGATTTTGGTAATACCATGTTGTGAGGAGCTCACACACTCTCACAGCAGGATTTCACAGGTTAGTTATGTCTCAGAATATGGTCTTAGGGAATGTAAGAGAGGTAAACACAGCAAATGGTTCAAAACTGGCTACCAGACATAATGAAACCACAGTCTTATAGTATGAAGGAGAACTAACTGCCCTCCTAATCACTGGGCAGACGTAGCAAGGGCGTTACCACTTTACTCGGGCAGATGGATGTGAGCAAGGTCATGCTTGAATACCAAGTCATATTTGGTGTAAGTCAGTAACTGGTCTCTCTATCCATGTTTTTTAAGACATCTAGAAAAAGAGTGGGTGGGGGGAGAGAGAGGAAGGGGGGATTTTTAAGTTGTCTCAAGCCTTCTACTGCTCTGCATGCTATACGGGTACTAGAAAAAAAGGCAGGTCTGATTGTAACTCTCTGATCTGGTCTTGGTGATATGCATGCCTTTGGGAGGACCAGCCTGAGGAGGTTTATCTTTTTTTTCCATGTATCATTGATAGCTGTGATCCTGGATCATCATTTGTACGTCAAGGCAGCCTGAAGAGTGAAAAGGATAACTGCAGGGAAGAGAAGAAGAAAGAAATCAAAAGGGAAAACCAGAAGCAAGAATGTCTTGCCTTGTGGTCCCTGAACATATTATACCATGCTGAACTGCTGTTTAAAATCATGTAAGTGTGGAAAAATGTTATCATGTTAACTCTGATTACTGTGGTGGTGGTGGTGCTGTAAAAGTATAAAGTGGGAGACAAAGCACTATCCTTGCTACAGATAAAGACCAATGGAAGGATGCGCCAAGGATGGTAAGTAGATCTAAAATGACAGTCTGTGTGGGGGTCATGCTGTAAGATGTGAAGTTCTGTCTTGAAGCGTGAGTTCTCACAACTAATGGAGTGTCGTAGTTTAAACCCAGCTAGGCAGCACATTCACTCACTCACTCCCCCTTTTGTTCCCCCCCACCTCTTTCCTCCCCGCTCCTTCAGGAGGAAAGAAGAGCCAAAGGAAAGCGACTCCCACTGGTTCAGATAACAACAATCCAGTCACTAAGGTACAACACAAATCACTATCGCTATCACCAATAATAATAACGACAAGGAAAACAAGGGAAGAGGGTACGATACCACCCGCCGAAAACGAGCCCGACTGGGAAGTTCCCTCTCCTTCTGGGTAACTCCCAGTTACCTCCTGGGCATGACGTGCTATGGTACGGAATACCTCTTTGGTCAGTTTGGGTCCTGTCCCTCCTTCTGCCCAGCTTCCCCTCCTCCCCGGCAGAGCATGAGGCTCACAAAGTCCTTGGTCAGGGCAAACATCGCTCAGCAACAACCAAAAACATCGGCCTGATCAGCCTTGTTCCTGGGTTAAGTCAAAACACAGCTACTAAAGAGAAGAAAAACTGACTGCAACTGCTGGACCCAGGACATGGAGTCATTAGCGTCTGAAGACATCCAGAAGTTTTGTGCAACTGCTGGGACATGAGGCTTTCTCAAAAGTGAATCGCACCGTGAAAGCCTGCAAGTTTCTCTTTCTCCCTGGAGGATATAGGTGCTGATTGGGTTTCAAGCTGATGAAAGAGCCCTCGTGTTTCCATCCGTGCAGGATTGTACATAGTGGGTTATCTGAGGTATCATCTAAACAGCATTGAAATTTAGGAGTTTGTGATCACACTGCATAAAATAAACTGCTTTTTCTTTGTTTCAGGCATTGCATGTTCAGCAGCCACCATTCATGCTTTAACACAGCCATCCACACTTTAAAAGCTGCCTTTTATAAAGAGCATTAGCTCTTTCTACCACAAAAAGAGACACAGCACCCAAGGTTAGAACATACAAGGTCAGATACTGGGCTGCGTTGCAGCATGTGGGGGGTAAAGTAGGAATGGACCTGCTGTTAAAATTTCTTTCAGCTGAGGGAGCTTCAGATTTAGCTGATGGCAAAGAGTAAGAGCAATTTCCACAATGCGGTTAGACAAAAGAAATGGGGATGTCTGTTCTCCTTGAACTACAAGGGGACACTGAATTCCTCTCAATGGCATTACTCAGTGTAAATGGGGGGGTGTGCTGGATCAGGTTCTACTTAAAAAGTTACTCAGAAAATCTCTGAAGAAAGAAAAAGAAAGGAAGAAAATAACATACGGCATGTCTTAAAGGATTCCCTTCCTCCTCCCCTCCCTCCGCCCCCCCATAGAGATCTGTGAACAAAGGATTGTATCTTTTCTGGCTGTTGTTTTGCATTGTGCACCAGTCCTGGGAAGGAAAAGTACTTGGTAGTGTTCAGTATGTAGCATTGGCAGACTAACTACAGGTTCCTTTTGTCATCTTGTTTTAAACCCAGTGAACACTCATGTCAATCTGCAAGCAAAGCAATTAAAATCTAGTTTTCTTCATCCTACACATACTATAAATTGTGTTTAGCTCAGAGGAAAATGCTGGCACATACAGTACACCTGCTGACTGCTGCCTGAAGGAGTTTTACCCTCAGGAATCTCAATTTTGGGGTTTTTTTCATTTCCAAGAGCCAGCAGGGGATGCACAGAGGGAAGAAAGAGCGTAAAATTTACTTCAGCATTTATATAGCACAGGCTTCACTTCAGCATCCCGTTCCTCTTCAGCAGGGGACTCAATAGCGTACTTCAATTCATTTTTGTGGGGCCAATGTCAAAGTCTTGATGAAGTAGAGGGGTTTTGTAAAAGGCAGAGCAGTGGGTGTGAAAATACAAAGATATTCTCTTTCCCTGAAAAAAGAGCTGTGTTCAGCCCTGCCAAGCAGGTCAGTAATAACAGACAAATACAGTTTAACAGCATGAAAGGAAATCAAATTAAGTGCCTGGAGTTAATATTGCAACAAAGGTATAGTCCATGATATGGTTAAAAGCTAGTTCATGAATTCCATTCATTTCAATTACCATCAGGGCAATGCTGCTGGAGTTTACCTTGTGATTGAAGTAATAAAACTGATTTGTTAGTGTTACTGTGAATTTTCATAACGAGTGAAGAACAGGGTCCTGAAATGTCAGACCAGCGTAGCCTGAAAAATGTAGTTTTGAATTCCTTGTAAACATCAGACTCTCAGTAAAAGTCAAGTATTTAATCACCTAAAATGAGTGCAGGCTGTGATGTTTGTTGTCATTCTTTAGATTTGCTTAAAAAGATCAGTTTGGAGAATCACTTTGGCAAGGGCATGTTTATTCTTCCTTTAAATGTGGCTTTGCTTCAAGATTAGCAGCCCAGAACCACAGATAGGAGAAAATCAAGAGGGCTCTATAAGTACTAATGGTTCTTCATGATAAGAATATAGAGCATGGGTTGGGAAAGGGTATCACCATCATCAGAATCCACTGTACCTGGAGAGATGGCCCTGTGAGAAAATGAAGAGTACCAAGCTGTGACTGGTGTTGTACAGGGAATGGAAGAATTGCAAGTTGGTTAAAAGGAACGTTTTGGGAGAGTGAACTGAATGTCATTAAAGAAATACTTTAGCTACCGTCACCTGGTTTTCTTCTTAACAAAACCAAAACTAAACTAAACAAAACAAACAAAAAAAAGCCCCCAAAAGCCCCAAAAAAACCCCTCCCCCCAAAAAAAAACCCAACCCAACCCCCGAAAACCCCATCAAACCAAACCCACCAACCAAACCAAACCAAAACAAGAACAAAGATTTGAATATTGGCAAAACTTTAAAGCTAAGAGTGTAGCTACTAAAGTCTTACCTTTGGGCAACCCTTTTAACTCTTTCTCTGACAGCATACCTTTCTTACAGTGATTGGTCCCAGTTTTGTTAGGGCTTTCATTATCAGATTTCATTACATTTCATCACTCTGGATGAAGTGAATACAGTTAGTGCTGATAAAGAGTATATTGGAGGGGTTTGGTCAGTGTCATTTATCGTTACCAAATCGTTCAGGCTCTCAAGCAATTTCTAAGCAGTTTCTTAGCAACACCTTTTTCTAATATACTTAAATAATTGATCTGTTATTACTATGTAGCTATGGAGGATCATCTCCATTCTGCTAGGGCAACAGAAGAAAGTATCTGCAGTTAACAAACATTAACCTCCACAAGGAAGAATTTGCAGAGGTGCAAGACCTCACAGCCTCTGAGATTTTTAATGCCACTTAATTTTGTTTCCTTCTCTTTGAAAGGAAGAAGGCTAAATGATTCATATTGCTTTTGACATCATATGTGAAAGTCTGCTTAGAAGCACCCCTGCATAGAACAGCAACACAAGAAGGACACGGAGTGCCTGGTGTGTGTCAGGAGGAATGCTTCATGCTGCTTCCATCCCACTGCTCTCAGCCTCCCACAGCCCTGGCTACAAGTCATTAACAGGGAAAGTCATTAAACTTGTTAGCATGTGAGTATCCCCAGATAACAAGCAAGCTGAGATGAGAAGGTGCCCTTCCTGGTTCCTGTCATTTCTTTCCAATCACTTTCTTACTTCCATGCGCTGACTAAACATGTAAGATTATTATATTAAAATCAGTGGAAGATTTTCTCTATTACAGGTTCAGCATGCTGAGATGTCACTGACATCTGTTTCCTTCTCATCCATGCCAGCAAAGACCAGCATGAGGGCTTGTACTAGAAGTCCTTGAAATCCAGCTAAAATTATGTCTTTCTCATATTAGTCATGGTTGTTCCTGAGAGATACAAAGGAAATAATTTAATATAGAGTGATCCTAAATTCAGCTAAATTCATGAACAAGTAATAACTGTTCTCATTGTCCTGTTTGCTTATACAGTAGACTTGTTAAATATACAGTCTCTTGCTAGAGACAAGCTTACCAGGTTGCCATTTCCTATACTTTAATTCCTATTCCATTACCCAAAACTAGTAAATTCTGTTCAACTAGAAGGTTACTTCATTAAGCATGAAAAACAGCATCCAGTTATGATTCAAAGCAGAAAAATATGAAGAATCTATTACTTCACATTGTAAATCTCTTTCAGTGGTTAATATCTGAGTTAAAAGTACGTATGCCTTCTTTCTAAGGTGATTTTTTGTCTGGCTACAGATTCCAGCCTTATACTATCTTTATTTGCAAGACTAAGAGTCATTTGGCACCTGGTGGGGTTTTTTTATGACTGTACATCTGTATTCCAATTTGAAGTTTTTTCTGAAGCTGAACAGATTGGGTCCTTAGAGTCTTACCATTATATGGCACTTTCTCCATTCCTGAATAGGAGCTGAGGCTTTTTTGCACACCTTCTCCAGTGGACATCAAAAGTAAATGCAGTATTTTAGTATTAGTTTCATTCAAGCTATTTAGAGGAAAGGAGTACTCCTCCTGAGAGGAAAGGAGTACTCCTCTGCCTCTAATGAACTACGTGTCCTTTGTGAATCTCAAATTGATTTAAGGTTCCTCACCACACAGACCATTCCACTGGAATGCTTTCATTCCTGCTTACACACATTCTGTGCATCAGGCTCAAAACATGTTTTGTTGAAGAGGCCGAATGTCTATGATTCCATGGATTTTTCAGGTAATTTGCATCATTTTGCAGTTGCCTTGTCCTCCTTGTACACCGTTCCAGCAGCCTTTGTGCCACCTGAAAACCTTGCCTGCAGTCATTTTGCATGGACTGGACCTAAAACCGCTTCCCATTACAGCACCTCCTGTTAATGATGACTTCTCATTGACAGACATGTTGAAGGCCTATCAGGTAGCTGTTGCTAATGCAATTTGGTGTATATTCTATCAGAGTTGTTTTAGCCTGTTGATTGTTTGCTTCAAATAGCAAACTAGTTGGGCATCCAGGAGTTCTGAAAGCCTAAATCTCGTGGTGGATGGTAGCTATAATGGTCAAACTCTGCCCTTGCAGGCTACACTGAGCCTAGAGCATTCGCTGCTGCTTCAGTCTCGGGATGGCACTCCTCATCGAGAAGCCCAGGCAGGGAACTGACTCTGGTTTGTGTTTATTTTTGTTATTTCATATGAGGCAATCCTTACTCCTTAAGTGTTATTCATGATTCTACAGGGGAAAAAAACAAAGTTTGAAATTATCCTGGAAAAGTATTTTATGTTTTCTCACAGCAGTTCAATTTTGTGCTGCATCTTCTACAGCCATTTTCTAAAAGCTTCCTGTGCAAAAGAGATGATGAAATTATATAAAATAAAGGCGATATAGAATAAGCTGTCTAATTATATTTTATAACCCCCAATATCCTAACAGCAGCCATGCCTATAATGTTTATTTCAGGAAAAATGCTAATATACTTCTCTAAGGAGTATATCTTCAAGAGTCACTTTTTCATATTTCATTATTCCAAAGGGTATGTTTAACTCACACTTACTTAAATCAAATATATTGTATTTATTCAGACACAGCCTTCAGGGTAGCATGTGTGACTGAACTGGTTTAGCAGTTGCATTTTCCCAGCAGAACATGTTGGAGATCATGCAGGTAAGTAATCAGTGCTACAAAACAGCTATTCCATTCCCACTGCTGTGGGAAAATCCTGGTTCTGGATCCAACATGCAGGTTTATCACTGCTGGATGCTGAAATTCACTCCATCTCACTGAAACACTGCTCTGATGCATTTATCACGGTTATTTCTTCCACTGTTTTCCTTCACTGTGCATGCTCTTGGTTTTGGGCAGTTCCTGTACATTTACTAATTTTACCCTAACAGTCTGCAGTGCAGGACATTGTTTCTATCTCTGTTTTACCTATAGAAAACAAGACATAGGTTGTTCCAAGGTGACGGAGGAAGTCAATAGCAAGGGCTGTCAAAAGCCTGGATGTCCTGAATGGGCATCAGATGTTTAAACCATAAGGCCATCATTCCTGAAACACTTCATCAGGTGGCCTCTCCTGGTGTTCTGAGGCAGCACTGTTTAAACTAATGTGCAGTAGTACCACAGCAGCCTCTCAGTTGCCTGGTTTAGCTGCTCTGGAAGAAGTTTGGAGTCAAAGAGCAGTTTTAGACATTCTCACCATGCTCCCAATAGAGCACATCTAACATCAGCTACTAGCCATGCCCACGGTTCAGTTGGAAGGAGCAGAGGGTAGAGGAACACTCACTAAACTGTTTTGCTGATGAGGAGTATTTTCCCTGTGACAGTACCAATTCTATCTGTAGAACTGCCCAATAATTCCAGAACTTATACAGTCTGTAATTGCCTGGTGATGTTGTTTCCCCCAAAGAGCATTAATTTTCATTTTTTCCATGAGCTACTTTCTGAAAATACAAACAAAAGTAGAGTTGCACTGCAAGGGCATCAGTACTGCTGGGAAACAATAACAGCTTCACTAATGGAAACAGGGCAGGTCTGAGAGTTTGTAGTTACTGCCATTTACAGGCTCAGGTGAGATACTTACTGTCTTAAGTGGTCAGTTTAGGAATTACTAAAGTAATCCCTAAATTCCTTACTGACAGCAGTAAGCCAAAATTGCTGCTTGTTTATTATGGGGGCAGTAGAAGGAAGAAAAGCAACGTAGGCATAATGTTACCACCACTCTTTTTATTCCCAGAGGAAAAGACGTCAGTGAATCCCTTCTGCATTGTCTCCTGAAACAGAAGACTTCCAAAAGTATGAAAGCATGTTTCTAGTGCTGTCATTGAGATGTATCCATCTAATACTGTAACTGTGTCATATTATGGTTCCTTAGTTTGCATTAAAGAAATGAAGAAAAACTTACTTTTGATTGTCTATCAAACTCACTGCATTTATCCAACACTGCTTCCATCACAACATCTCAGTGATGTTTTAGGTATCTCCCATTCATTATAATCATGTTAGATTTCTCCTGATTCACTCAGCTCTCAATCTCTCATTCCTTTCAATAATTTTATAAGCCTTGTTTGACTTTCTCTTCACTTGCAATTTTAATTTATTATCATTAGAAGCAGTAATGCTGTTCATAGTTCTGGATCTGCCCTAGTCCTGTCAGCGTGTTAATTTTTCATCAATGCAGATATTTCCTGATCCTTAATAATCAATACATGGGCTATCCTGTGCAACTAGATGGAAGATTCAGCTGATGCTTCTGTTAGCAAGGTGAAGTGCAGGCTTTTGCTAAATTATCCAGAATGCCTTTGCCTGACCATCTGTTTCAAACGGAAATGAATCTTTGGCTTTACTTATAAATCTCTTATGAATATTAGTTTTCTTTTCTGCCCTTTTGGAGATTGCTTGAAATCTCCCTGTATCGTATGAAAGGTGGGTGGGATTACCAGAGTAGCTGAGAGTGTGATTTCATACGTCCATGATTTTAAATCTGTATGTGCACTTGGTGCAAGTTGAAGCAAAAATCTGTTACCAAACTGTGTTTACAAATTTGCTGCAAGATGATCATGTTATGAAGCAGTCTAAGTACAAACATGTTAAAACTATATGGAAAATCCAGCCAAATCGTCATAAATTGTTCCAATGTTGAATTATCCAGATCATTAGAAGCGTGCACCCCCTTTCTGATAATTTTTTCTAATTTGATGGTCTAGCCTTCAGACCATACCACATTTCTTTATAAACTCCCCTGGAAGGTGCGCATAGATTGGGACCAAACACAAAGAAAATCCTACTGCAGGAGCTGTTCTCCAACAAGAATTACTCATCTCAGTAAGGCTTTCTCATTAAAGTGCTCTGTAGATTAATTTTGGGTTTTTTCCCAAAGAACGGGTGAAGTAATTCTTTTTATTATGGGAGTTAGGAAGAGGAGTTCTGGGCTGTGTATTGGAGGCATCCTTGCTATTGGTAAGTGTAGGCGGAGATTGACCGAAGTCAAGACAGCACCCAATATGAGTTAAGAGTCTTGCTTGCTTTGTTGCCTAAGCCTCCCATATTTATACCCCACACACCAGTTCATGCGCTAGCGATACTGCTTCCATTGGCTATAAGTGCCTGTCCACGTGCCTATTCTAACATAGCAATTGGCTAAGCTGGAATGTCCATGTGTATCTCTGCATCAGCAGGGCTCAGTACTTGCGGTAAACAGGTTTCTATGTTGATGTCCTGTTGTAGTTCTTCCTCCCTAGCCAGCTGCATCCTTATTTGCATCCAAGGCCAGTTCGTTCATTTCCTCAGCCAGCTCCATGCCTGGGATGTGCAGTCCTCCTGGAGTTAATTGGATAACTCCGCATACCATCCATGTCCGTGCTCAGCCAGCCGTTCTCCTACAGGTCAGATCTTCCCTGGAGCTCTAGCTTTCATCTTGTAAGGAATGGGAAAAGGAGCTCCCCATTCCCTTCCTCTGGTAGAGTGACATCCTTTTAATTTATGTTGTCACCAAACATTCTCCATTTGTTTTCTTCCAGCTGGCTTGACTACCATGCGCTGCACATCCAGCACATACTTTTCTCCCTGCCTACCCAGTCTGAATCATAGCACCATCCTAAATTGCATCCCCTGTGGTGCAGGGCAGCAACTCCATTTTATGACTGAGAATGAAGAAAAAAACCAAACCAAACCAAGTTACACTTTTCTGGCACATTTTCGAGCTCCAGTAGAGAACTTGGCCCTAGTCAGTAAGAAGACCTTGAGCAAGCAGAGGAATCTTTCCTGCCAAGCTGTGTTCCCAAGCAGAGGCCAACTTGTAGCAGCGCAGTGTGGAGATGAGTCAGTGAAAAATGGACTTGGGTAAACACCGTGAACTGGTGTTACAGAAATTTCTGTCTCTCCAGAGAGAGATGCATTTCTTTCTTCATCCAAGAACCGCTGAGACGGGGAGGTATTTCCTAACTGTAATCCTAGCGTATGTGCTCGTCTCCTCCTAACTTTCACCCCTTTCAAACTTCAGTTCTCATCCCCCCTCATCATCAGCTGCTGGTGCATGCTACCACAATGCGGGCCTATACACTGTTTATGAACATAAAAAAGAGTTCAGCTCATGCTCTTCAAAGGACTTCAAATTTAGAAGGGTGCCAGACTACCCGCTCATCTTCTTGATGGTATTTCCTCTCCAGAATGATCAGAGTGACTTTTCTCAAAATCTACTTTACTGAAATGGTTCAATAAAATTCTTAACTTAAAAGCAGTGTTTTTAAAAAATTAAGATAAAAATGAATAAAAATGAGAGGTTTTTCTAGTTTCGTATAGCTAGCTTTCACTCCACAGGAGTTGATCCAGGCGAGGCGTACAGAGGGTTCTTGCATTAAATAAAGGCCTTTCATTTTTAAGAGAGAATTTTCTCCACTCTTCCCTTGTGGTCAGTTAGACTGTACTCGTTAGGTCCATTCTAAAAGTACATTTTTTACCAGCATGATGCGATGTGATTTTGCACAAGTGTAATGAAATCAACGAAACATTCCATGATCCCTTCTACAGCGGTATAACATTGTTTTATAGTAACATTGCAATAGGGTTTTTCTTTTATCCTTTCCACACAAATATGCCTATAGATATATATATACCTGAGTGGGCTTCTTCTGGGGGCACAGACATCCTCTTTGCTCTCACAGGGCAAATTATCTTATTTACACTGTGCTTGGTAGAAGGCAGAGAATCCTTTGAAATCCCTTTGAAAGTGCTCAACCATCACAGCCCTTCTTTATTCCCTTTGAATTGTGCTAGTCTGCCCACCACCATTAAATCAGCCTGTGTTGGGTTTTTTTCTGTTTGATTTCACCCCACTAAGTGCTTGTACAGAAAGTATCTAGACTAAATGTTTCATACAGCTTTTAAAGGAGTTCTGAGAAGGTTTACCTATTACTTTATAGAATGACTGAGGCAAATATCTTCACAGATCAACCCCCTTCCTATTCTGTACTATATTCAGTGAATGAAAATGATTCAGTATGATTCATTCTCATTCCCTCCCCAGCTGTGTTCTTCCCTGAAAAGTACAATATTTCTTTTCATATTCTCCATGAATACTGTGGCTGTGACTTCTTTCTCCTGTGTTTCTGATAGAGAAGTTTAGCAGCATCTGAGGAGCATGAGAGAAAAGCTGATGCTATATCTGGAACCAACTCTCTGCACCTTTCTGAGAATAATAGCTCTTGTCAAAAGGAAACATGCTCTGAGAATTTTTCAGCTGGACCTTGAAGTTTCTGGGCTATGAAATGCAGAATAATAGGATTAGGGAAGCAAGAGATGGGGGTTCTCTTCATCTCTCTGCAAGCAAAGGCAGTGGCTTTACACACTCAGCCTCTGAAAAGAAGTACATCGGTGACCACACAGATAGAGCTGGCTTGTGTAAAGTTCTTCATCTGTATTTGAATACAGTCCTCCAAAAACATAAGCATTCATCTAGATTTTTACACCAGTAGATGACTGTTTAAAACATGTATTCTCAATCACTGTCTTTATGCATATTTAATATGATAAAAGATATCATACTGAATAAACGATAAGCAATAAAAGATAAACCAAGAGACTTGCATGCATTATCATATGATGTTAGCAAAGTTACTCTCACAGCAAGACATATACTTGTATCAAGCAATCTGACCCTAGGATTTGGGCACCTTTTCTTTTCCATTAATATATTCTACTAAATCAGTGGCTTCTGGGTGTTTATTGCTAGCATTAGGCCCTCTCTATATGGTCCTTAGGAAGTGAAGCTTTGAATGTTTGCTTCAGGCTCCAGGTGTTCTGCTCTGGGATGTGAGAAGTGCCATCAGACTCATTAAACCTGCAGAGCCTGGAAGCTGTTCTTGTGGTTACACCACAGAGAGCAGTGCCTGTGAGATCCGAGCACTGTAATTCCTTCTTTGGCACAAAGCACAGTGCATGTAAGAGTCCAGCAGCAGCTCCAGAGCCGACTCTAATACATCCCCTTGTTTTTCAGATGATGATGACAAGGTGCTTTAAAAAAAGAAGTTAAACAGGTGTACAGGTGTCCTCAGAGAAGCTGAAGATGGGAATATTTCTCATGTGAGCGATTGTGCATACATGGAATGGAGCATGCTTTGGGGGGTTTCTCAAGAGGCCGGCAACCTTTCCTACAAGTCGTGGGGAGCAGAGCTGCCTTCCTGTTTTTTGCCTTGAATTTTGTGGGTAAAACATTATATGGTTCCTGATGTTGAACTCTTAAGCACAGGGAGAATAAAGTCCTACAGGACTAGATTTCCCCAGGCTGAGAGGGGGCAGCATTTTAAAAGCTTGGACAAACTAGATATGCTTCTGTGCTACTTCAATTGCTTTCATCTATAAGCAGCGATCCAGAGGCAATTTGATATCCATGAAGTGTTTGCCTGTAGACTTTTTGTCTGAAAGGTCACTTTGCAGTTGCCAGTAAATAATAGATAAAGCAGAAGCAACTTCTGGGACACTGTTGACAGATTGCAGGGAAATCAGGAGGAAATAACAAGTAGGAAATTATTAGTTGGTGAAGGGAGGGGAAAAGAAGGAATCTTTTCCTTTAAGTGTGTTCATTTCTTGAATTTAACACAGCAAACCTGAAATACTCTATTACTTTTAAACTCTGCTTTTCTTTTTCTTTTGATTTGCTTTCATCTAGAATGTGAAATTCCAAATCACTGTGGAAAAGCTGCCTTAGGAATATTCTTGGCAATATTGCAAGCACAAAGTACAGGAAACCTCTCAAAAGAGTTTGTTCCAGTAACACTGCCATCCACGTTTCACAGCTGCAAAGATATTCAAAGCAAACCCAAATCCCATCTTTTCATTTTTACAGAGCCTTGCTCAGGTGGAAGTACCTGGGACTTGAGTTACTCCACAATCACGACCCACTGAAATAAAGGGGGAAAAAACTAAGCCATAGGAAAAGTTCCATAAACCAAAAAGGGAGCACGAGCAGGAAAAGGAAAGGAAGGTAAAGGGGAAAGATTATTAAGGACAAACATTTCTCTACTGTTTATTATAGCTACATGTGGCAAACATTTGGAATTGAAGAGCCAGTGAAAAGTTAATTAATAGGCTTTTGTGACAACATTTCCAAATACATTGAATGTATCTATATGTATTATTAAGGTAGCATATGAATAGGGGATATACTTTTCTTGCAACAAATGACTTTCAAATAGAAAATAGTAACCTTGAAGAAGGGGAAAGCATTAACAAATGATTGCTCTAAACAAACCTCTTTAAAAATTCTCCTGATTGTGCTGACCTTTTCTTTTTTCTCATTTTGCTGATCTGCATTTTTATGAGTTACCATTTGAACTGGGTGTAAAATGAAAAATAATAAAACCCCAAGTCTTTCAGAATAACTTAAGTGAAGCCAGATGACAGCTGGGAGATAGCGATGCTGAAACAACAGCATTCACTGTTAAAGAAATTAATATATAGAAATAATAGTATATATATATAAAGATAAAATAAAAATATATCTAGAAATAATATATAGCAAGCTATCTACAGCACCAGGGAAAACGATGGGGAGAGATAGTATACTTTTTTCCCAGCTGTTAGACTATCTTCCAAAAGCAGTCACATACACACAGTGTTTGTAGTAAAATACACATGGAAATAAAAAGGTTCTGTAAAAACTTCAGCCTTCAAGGAACATTTTTTCTTGGCCAGTGCATTCACACACACACGTATCACCAACAGGCAACTTTTCATAGCAGTTTTCCTTGCACTTAAAAAAAAATAAGTATGAATTCTTTGAATCATGCTGTATTGGTTAATCTGTTCCAGAAAGAAAGGATTATTCTGTATAGTTTTATTTTATACACCTGAGCTGATATTGCAAGGAAAGTAAGTAAATCTGTGTGTTAGATTAAAATAGTAAACATGCAATGCCTCTATGCCCTTTTCTTGCCCATTTAACTTCAGAACCAAATTCTATTGTTTCTCCTGTAGTATCCGTGCCAGGTACAACAGGGCAAGATGCAATAACCTACCTGTAGCTTCTCATGTGCACTCTTGCCATAGTCTGCAAGTTCTGTATTGCCCTAAATCACTGTTCATGGCATTTTGTATGATAAAACCTCAATAATCTTGATGTCTTTATAAATGATTAGTCCTTCCTTGTGAGTTTTGCTAAGCTGTTGGATTTGGTGACTTCTGGTAGCATTGAGATCCACAGTTCAGTTACTATGGAGAGGTATTTTTGTGTCAGTCCTGGTTTTCACACCTTCAATTTAATTGAATATTATTGTGTTCCTGGGTTGTGAGATGCAGAGGCAGAAGCTTCTGAGTCACCTTCTTTATTTGATTTACTTGAACATATCTCTTCAGAAAGCAGAACCTTCATCTTTTCTGTCCTTGGTCATACCAGAGATTTTACAGACCCATAATCACTTTTGTTCTTTTAATCATTCTGCTTCTGCAGCACACTGTGAGGTACTGATTGCTGTACAGAGCAGCTGCAGAGGGCTGTGTTGTTGCTTCAGACAAAGGAATCATAGAATCATAGAACAGTTCGGGTTGGAAGGGACCTTAAGATCATCCAGTTCCAACCCCCCTGCCATAAGCAGGGACACATCACACTAAACCATGGCACCCAAAGCTTCATCCAATCTGGCCTTGAATACTATAGGGATGGAGCACTCACAACCTCCCTGGCCAACCCATTCCAGCATCTCACCACCCTCACAGGAAAGAATTTCTTCCTTAGATCCAATCTAAACCTCCCCTGTTTAAGTTTGAACCCATTACCCCTTGTCCTGTCACTGCAGTCCCTAATGAAGAGTCCCTCCCCAGCATCCCTATAGGCCCCCTTCAGATACTGGAAGGCTATGAGAACTTTGGTCTTTTTATTCACTTATTTCTCATGTATCCTACCATCTTGCCAATGCTTTATTCACAGCTGCACATTTTTTAGAGACTTCAGTTAAGTTTCTTGTGACGTATGAATAAAGTATGTAAAATGGTTAACTGTTTAAAAAGAGATATAATTTATTAAAGATATTAATGATAAAGAGACCTATTCACCTTTTTTTGCACCCAGAGTGATTATAATATTGCAAAGAGTTAATGCACACTTTCATCTTTTGCTAAGGTTTTAATTTTTTGTGTGTGTCTTTTTCCTTGGTTTTCCTTGTGTTTCAAAGAAATCACCCATGCAGAAAATGAACAATAATGGTGCAATTACTGAAAACCCAAACTAAACTATAGGCAGTGGAAGAAGAGTACTGTCTGGAGGCAGAAGGTACCCTCAGGACTTATTATATGCATCTGGGTTATTTACTTTTGTTTTAAAAAAACGACTTAAGTGCCATTTTCAGTCACTTTACAGTGATGTTACTGGCATACTTGATTTGCATACATATTCTCATGTTAGTGGTGGTACAAAATGATAGAGGTGAAAAATATGCCTGACAATTTCCTAACTATAGGAAAGGTTTTTCATATACCATTTATGTTGCTGTGACTTTGAAACCAATAGCTATCTGCAGCTCCTGTGAATACTGTTGGTTGGTGATTGTGACTTTCCAGTTCAGGTCTAAAGCAAAGTCTTAGCAGAGTGGGTGGAAAGAGACAGGTACAAAGTGAAAGCAGAATCTTAATGCAGCAAAAACTCCGGGCAGTGAGGCAGGATTTGGTATTATTAAATGTGATGGCCAAGGGAATGAGTTGTAATAAGCAAAAGTTAACAAGTATTTGCATCCACCACATACAGTAAATGTCATATAATATTGTTTTCATATGCCACATCTAATAGGGTGGTTTTTCCTGGGAATGTATGGGAGTTGTAAGTTGGGAGTGGTGACGGTTTTCAAAGGCCACTCATTGTTAACAAGTGTTTGGAAAAAGTTGGCCTATTCAGTTGAAATGCAGAGAAATTTCTAGGCAGGTGAGGTGTAGAGGCACTCACAAGACTGTAAACTCAGATTCTGTATTAACAAATCTTACAATACTTCTGTTTAATAGGTACATCATGGCCAAAAGGCAGTTATACATCTTTGAAAGATGATATTCTGCTTTCCTACAGCAATACCTTATCACTACACAGGAGCAGGTTCTTCCTGCCACCTTAGAAAGCTGTTTTACCTACTGCAAACATGAAAACCCTTGGAAACAAACAGAGCTACAAATGAGCTCTGCAGATGCCGGATTAGGTACAGAATTATGTGACTTGACATGGTTACCCATACGCTTACACAAGAACTGCACAGATGTCTCTTCAGAAACTCTTCCCTGCAAAACCTTCCAAAATCTCCATTATTGCTCAGTCTATGCTGATCCTTTCTGTAGATTTTTTTTTCACAAATTGGCTGGAATCACCATAATGACTCTCAGCATGCAATAATATTTTCCCCTTGGAGTTTGGAGAGTAAGATTTAGGAGAGCTCAAATCCTGTATTATTCTGGGCAGCTGCAAAGGAAAGGATTTTGCGTTTGATCAGGAGAAATTACTTGAGTGTGTATTTTAGACTGAAAGTGTTCACAAAACCAAAGTGATCTAAATTGAAATTATCATAGTTGTTCACAAGATTTCATAGAAGAAGCAAACCTATTACTAAAAAGTATGTACACCCCCACCTTCCACCCTTTGCACTTCTTATAGGAAACTGATTAGTATACTTCTTATTTCTAGGAAGTGAATCAAGCCCTTGTTTAATTCATGTAGGGATCTGCATACTGCGACTGCAGTGTTATCTATAAAATTTCAATGGAACAGCTATTGAGTTTATGTAAACTGTCCAGGTAACCCTTAGGTTAGGCATTCTGGTTTTTATAGTATTTTTCATTGGTAGCTGAGTTGTCAAAGCCTAAAGGGAAGCTTTGCATGTTGCAATAGAGACAGCATTCAAAAATACTTCCAGTTAAGAATAATGTAAAAAGAGGATAAGGGAAAGATAATATACACTATCAAGAATGTAAAAAACTTACCATCTTTAGAGAAAGGAAGAGATAATGTATATACAAGTGGTGGCTTAAACACTCATTATCGCTTTGATTTCTATATTAAAATCAAGGACATATCTAAGCACTGCTTTTACTGAAACTTGGGGGTATGGGTATCTTCACTCATGTTAGAGGCTGAGAATATTGTCTGGAGCTGCAGTATAAATGTGCTTCATTCACAGCAATTACGAAACTGTAATGCTTTTCCTTCTAGCACGGAGTGATCCTGGAGATGTACTTTCTCCATTTTTAACACAGCTTATATTTTCTTTTGATTTCTGTAATAGAAAACACAGCAATGATGTTTCTCTCCTGAACATGACACAGCAAATGGTAAAAGCAAACATCCATGGCTATGGAAATATTATCCTACCTGAAACACCAGTCATTTAAATTCTGTGACTCAGCGTTAAATTTATCCTTATCCCAGGCAGGCAATTGCATTCTTTCCACTAGAGACTGACAAGGTGGTTTGCATTTCTGGTCCTTTTACTTCATCTTCTCTACAAACAAGCAGCAAATTTCAGCACCTGGTATGGCTGTTACAGGCCTGCCATTATTTATGTGAAAAGGAAAGGAGAGAAGGAAGAGGAAGATATTTGGGAAAGGGGGTGGGGGGAAGAGAGAAAGAAATAAAATTGGAGCTGTAGGGCAAGTAATTGCACTTTTCTGAGTAGAGCACTTCAGATGTGTCATAAATGGAGTCAAATAAAACTAAATGTTAAGAACCATACTAAATACGATGTGTTCTGTAATTTTATGGTTTAATCTCTTTGGTTCTTTCTGGAAAGTACCCCATATGTCATGATTATCACTGTTGATTATATCATGACTGTTACCATTGATACCATGATTATTACTGGTGACAGCTGTCATTTGTTGGTAGCTCCTCCCAAAGTGCTGAAGGTGATCAGATAAACAAGCCTGCTCCCCTGCTATTACTACTTCTCACTTGCTCTGCTGTGTGGTTTCCTTTCTGCCAGAATGCTCTTCTCTGACCGCCATACTCCAGTATTAAGTTAGGAAATTGATTAAATAAGGAAATGCCACTTCTATGTGTGAAATCTTTATAGACATGAAGCAATGACTCATTGATACGTTTCTACTTTAAAGTACATACATTGAAGAATTGTAAACATCTGCTTTCTTAAATATCTTAAGTATTTTCCTCCAGAAGCCTTTGTAACTTTTCTGTAGGAAGATCCCTGTGTCAGATGGGGAATGGCTATAGACCAGTTATTTTTGAGGTAAAATAACAATGCTTAATATTTTTTCATAATCCATCATCAATCTGTCATTTTGAAAAATAAGAAATGAAATTAATTATTCTCATATTGATTCCCCTGTGCCAGGCTCATTGGATTATCCCTGCTTAACCCCCCCCAAACACCCATCTGGTTAAAACTTGGCAGGAAAATGTGCTGCCTCCACAAAATGACTTATTTATATTTCATTGTTTCAAGAGGTATCCTCTGTAAAGGTTTAATACATGATGTATGTATCTAGATGAATATGGAAATAGAAAACTTACAAGAACCTGGATTGCAAACTTCCACGGTTCCTGGGAAGATGAACATTTTTAATCAGAAGGGAATTAGTTCACTCCTAGCACCAGGTGATCAGAGTTTTACAAACTGTCAGTAACCCTAAAAGTACTAATAGCTGTCAAAAAACCTACCATTAACAAAAAGCATGAATTAGTAAATACTTGCAAACAAGACTGCAGCAGTGGTTCACCTGTTTTCTTGTAAATGACTCTTACTAGACACATCCAACAGCTTTAGGCACAAGTTCTATTATGTGAATTAAAATTGTATTTTTATCTCATGATGCAGAGTGGAGGAGGGGATTATGTGTTTCTTCCATGCTTCTAGTATTTGACAGCAAAATCTTTAGCCGACTATTTGTTGGCTGTTTCTTTACATTTCAGTTGCTTTGGAGAGATCAGTGTGCTTCAAGCTTCTTATTTACATCCAGGATGAAGACATCTACAAAGTAAGTACAACCATAGTAACTCACAGTGTAGTGACCCAGGAGGAATTTCATGTGGTAATTGATATAAAATCTAAATATTAAACTTTTAAGCATACAGTGGCCATCAAAATTAATTTTACTGGAGTGTAAACTGTTGAAAAGCTAAATCTCTTCAGGGAACCATGTAAATTTGCATTGCAATAGCTTGTTTCCTGAAGTCTCCTTAGGGAGCATAGAGGATTTATAAGAAGGCTGTATTTTTTATTGTTACACCACCTTTGCTAGCTGCACAAAATCCCTTCTTGAATAGCTATGTTCCATAAAAGCAATTACAGAAAATTCTGAGATTATTTTCATTTCCTTTAACAGTTCTGTGGACACAACTTCTCTTTAGCAAGTAACCAGAGCATGCAGTGCTAGAGAACACTGTGAATGAGCCTGCATGTTTATCTGTATTTATACTGAGGATATATGGAAAATGCTGTTATGGTTTCATGCATTCTGTATGCTACTCAATTGCAACAATCTGTGTAATTTTATAAGGATTATTAAAAGGTGCATAAGAATATTTATTTGTTCTGCATGTGCTGGGTGGACCACACAAAGGGAAATACTGGAAGTCTTCAGGGCAAACACTTTTTGAGGAAGGACTGGCTACATAAGACCATGCAGACCTGAGATTTAATTTCTCCCCTTTCCTAGTGCTGCTGTTTGGTAACACAGTACTCTTATCAATACAGAAAACAAGGTGTTTTCTTTCAAAGCAACTACACAATAACCGAGAGCAAAACCTGACCTCACTTGCCGGTCAAAGCATTGAGATGAACTGCAGTTCTGACCTATTGCTCTACAGTTACAGTTATCTGCTGTAATGGTACCACTTTACTTTGAGGCTTAGAGAAGTTAATTTCCTTCTGATCATAGACCTTGTTACTTCAGGGGTAAGCCGGCATGAAGATTGAATGAATGCATGCGAATGAGCAAAGACAAGGCATGTGATCAAGTCATCATAATGAATTTTTATTTTTATTTGAATGGGTTTATATATATATAATTTTATATTTTGTTTATATAATTTATATGTGTATATATATAATTTATATGTGTATATATAATTTATATGTGTGTATGTATGTATTTAATGTTAATTCTATATCCATATGTGTCCACACACACAAAGAATAATCTAAACTGAGGCCATATGGGAAAGGCCTTAGGGTTTTTTCATTTCTTTGGCAGACTGCACTTTGCTGAGATATGATCAGCCCTTCTATGCACCATGGAAACAATAAATCTAAAAGACTTTAAGAAATCAAGTTCTTACATGGTCAGGACCAAACCTCTTGGGGATAGACGTTAACATAGCTGCCTGTCAGTTTAATACTTGCTTAAATCAATGGTGGGAAAGTGAATTACATTACATGAGGGTCTGGTAATTATAATTTGATTTTCTTTTATTAACAGTTATCTGACAATACAAACAAAACTTTTCCCCCCCCTAGTTTCATATTTGCCTATGTCATCAAAATGAGTAGAAAAATATATTCTTATGCTTTCCTGAATTAAATTTTTGTTTTCCTTAGTAAATTTTTAGCCTTCAGAACATATCATCTTCATTTTACCACTCAGGATACTGTTAGCAGTATTCCCAGCAACACTGCACTGGTAACAAACATTGAGTCCTGCCAAACCAAGTCACACAGAAATCATGAATTGGTTTCCCACAAAGCATGGATTAGCTTTTAAACCGAGTTTTCAAGAAAACAAAGCAAACCAAGCAATCAAAAAAATAAACCACCACCAAAACAAGCCGAAACCCAAACCAAACAAAAAAAAAACCCTAGAAAACCAACTCATAAACCTTTCATTTATCCTCTGCTTTCTAGCACATTTTGAGCTATACCCCCATCTGTAAATGTAAAGATGTAAAAACACTTCACAAAGATGTGAAACACTTCACAAGTCTTACACAATCATATGTTAACTGCTATAAATGTCACTCTCCAATTTAGTACATAGACCATCCACGCCACTTGTTTCACATAGGTTGGACTTACTCTGTTCAATCTTTCTATTTCTGTCTGCCTTTGGTTTAATGGAAAACCATTCCCTTTTTGATCACAGATCTGTCTATACAAAGTGATTAAAAAAAAATTAAAAAAAAAAAAAAAAA
>NDXB01017477.1:49023-75196 GCA_002631895.1 Agapornis roseicollis | reverse complement strand
CTTTCCCTTTTTTATCCAAAATCTGTTTAAACAAAGTGATTAAAAAAAAATTAAAAAAAAAAAAAAAAAGGTGTTTTGGAGTTTGGCTTTACCCCTGTTGCCTTTCATCCCTGTCAGTAAGATGCTACAAGCACCTTCCACAGAATACATTAATTTTAAAGAGAGAAAGCCTTGCAGTGGTTGAAGAAGGCTGAGTTCAAGCAAGGATAAGAAAGTAAACTAGAACTTGATTTCCTCTTAGCAAGAGGCCTCATTTCATTTTGGATTCCTATGTGAAGTCATTAAGTTTTGCTGCGAGGGGAATGGTACTCTATGCAGTTTTCAGAAAGACATTTATGGCTCCATCCCTGGAGGGCTGACATGCAGGCTAAGCATCTGCTAGCATCAACTGAATATGCAGAGGAGAATACAAGTATCTGGAGGAGCAATTTGGCCAATGCAGCTGAGATAGATAGATAGATAGATAGATAGATAGATAGATAGATAGATAGATGAAAAATTGCTGCTCTTACTTAAATTACTTACACAAATTTAAAATCTTTTCCTGTGCTTTTCCATCAAGGTAGCAAGAAGAGATTCAGATTCCACCAATGGAAAGTTTTGGAACAGAAGTGAACAGAAGATATTGTGATTTGCTCAAAAATGAGACAGAACATTTTCACTACTCCTTAGGGACATCTGTTGAGAATACGCAAAAGGTGGATGCATTTGAGGTGAAAAGAAAGTTTTGCTATAAAAATGAGAACACACACTAAAATCTCCAACACTAACTATAAGACAAATATTTTCCTTGTTCTTAGAACAAAACAACTCAGCAAATGTATCAGAAAAGGCAGACGAATTCACTTTTGGCTCTCATCTCTCCAGAGAATTTCAGGTACTCATTAAATCTTGTGGCTGGCAGCACAGCAATATAATTTTCTTCTTTCTATCTACATAAAATTCTTTTGTGATGCAAGCTATGTATGCTGTCTTCCACTATACAATCAATTACATAGTTATTGTGGTTACTATCATAAAAACTTTGCTTCCCAATAAAATACACAGTTATTTGCAAGGTCAAGACAACTTATAAATATTTCAGTGTTTAACTATTACCCAATATATATTCAAGTAAAATTCCTAATAACATCAACAAGGATCTTGATATAGACTAAAAATTTTGAAGTTGGTTCTAAATATTTTGTGATGGATAACAATTTCAGTTAGAGGAAGCCCATATTTAACCCTATCATGTAGTTGAATCAAACACTGTCATCTAGTTGGACCAAATGTTATGAGAGAATAAACCAGACTGTACTGTCAGTCACTCTATAGGCGGTGTTGGTTCCAGCTGAGCACAGTGTATTACTCCTTGAGTGTATTCGAAATCAAACACAGATATCAAAACAAAGGTTGTAGTGAAATTCATAGCAACAGGAAACATTTTTCTAAGTTTCAGTCCTCCAGAACTATCACCCATGTCAGAATCAAACAGGCCTTAGTCTGAGCTAAATTTCACCAAGCATTTCCTGTCTGCTACAAACAGTACTTTTAAAGTATGTTATAAAGGATACCTTATATCACCAGCAATGTAATAATTTACTAGAGACAGAAATATATGTATATCCATTTGTATAGATGTAATATAACTACTAATTATCTCTTACATGATGCAATGTTTAGTATTAGGTAATGTTTTTAGACTACACCTAAAATCCTGGATTATGAAGTGCATCCCATTGACATTTTTAGCTGTTTACCTCATCTTTCTAAACCAGAACACTTTGCTACAAGGAAATTATAGTAGCCATAATTTCCTGCTAAGAAAAAATAAGAACACTTCTTTTACAATGTAGCTTAATTTGGGTTTTGTGATTAAAAACGTACAGTAACTTACAGATTGTATTTTGAGATCACTACATCTTAAAGACAAAAGCAGGTGAACTTTATAAAGTAGTTAACAGTTTTTCAGTTTTAAATTGGATTTCAGAGACTGAAACTTTGACCAAAATAGGGAAAAAAAAATTTGCTATTATCTTTAAAACTGGTCAGGTTTTAAATGCTGATTTAAAGCAAATATGTTTAAAAGCTAAAGCATGTGTCCAGCTCTCCCCCTTTTCCACCTTTTCCCTGCTAGCTCAAATGGTAGTTTTGGAAGAAGAGGAAATAAAATTTTTCTTCACCATCTGTCATCTGGCATTTGGAAAAAGTCAGCGTTTGACCACTAATGAGAGAATTAGCAGCATTTGGGCTGTAAATAATTTGTTCATTTTTAAAGGCAAAACAGATAATGCCCTGTGTAGAAATGGCCACATCACCTGAGATACAGAGCCTTATCCAAGCATTTAAATACAAAACAGATGGATGAAAGCTTTCAAGGGAATATATGCAGGGGAAAAAAATGGTGTGAAATACAAGGGAAGAAAACTCTGCCAAGCTCAACAGGACCAGACAGTTAATAACCCAAGGATTATCTTTTCCAAAACTAAATGAAAAAGACAACTACAAAGAAAGATGTTCTCCTTTTACAAACATCTAATGCAGAAGTAACATATACTAACATGGGATTATCCCCGAAGGATTAAACTGAAGGGATTTCCTATCCTAGTGTCAACTTTCTAAGGACCAGGTTTAGAAAAAGTATCCCAAAAGTGACTTGACAACTTCATAGAATAAGGACAAAATAAATAAATAAAACCAAACCCAGATATTCTGTGTTATGGGAGACTTAATATTAATGAATCATATGCATTATATAAGCAAAGGACAACAAGAAAAAAAAAGGCCATCTGAAGGTCACAAAATAGATTGCTGTTGTGCTGGGTATTGTGAAAGCACGGAGCATGAGATGGCTCCTGCCTCAAAGGGCAGAAACTGGATGGAGAAAGTAGTAGAATGGCAAGGAAGGTACTAGGTGGGTCCTACCTGGTGTGACTGTTGTGTTAATCCAATGATGCATATAGGGATTTTGTGATGCCATATCAGAAGCTGATAGATTGATGGATGGACAGATAAAGATATAGATTATTTTTATTAGCAGAAAAAGAAAAGGTAGTAAACGGCAGTAAAAGATGGTTTCAACAAGTGTAAGCAGTATTTGGGCAAGAAGTCTGTGAATAATTTTTGTTGCTGTTTCTGCCTTCTGTGTCATTTGCTCATAAGAGATCATCATCATGCCTCATCACTGTCAAAGAGCAGAGGCTCTAAAGGTTACACTTTGAAGCTTTTGAAGGTCCCCTCTAAACCCACACTTTCCACACACCTAAGGCATGTAGTAATGCATGTTCATTTTCTTGTCTGCTCTTACTATAGGGGTGCAAACATACTCTCTTGTTTTGTTAGAATAGCAGATCACTAATTGTCAGTACCTTATAAAGATACTTCCATGATGAAGGAACATTTGCATTGCACAGGAATTTCTACATGTATAAGTAAGTGTGAAAGGGGCACCCTGAACATAAGAAGTGACTGTCTTTCTGGTATTTAACACGAGATACAGTCTGTACACTACATGAGTGGAAATGGAACATATTTCTTCTTAGATATCCAAAGTGAATAGAGTGGGAAGGTGGAAGAAACCGATCTCTGCCATGCTTAGGGCTGTGTTAAGAACGCACCAGGACTCAGTGAATGACAGAGAAAATGGCTCTGCATGGAGGGGTTCTTTCTTCATGACAGTCACTTCATCATTCTTGTTTGAGAAAAAGCTCTGGAAAGGATTAGTTTGGCTCTGGGCAGAGAAAATGTAGTGCATAAGCTGTATAAAATCTTAGATGAGCTGTGCTTTGCATAATCACCAGCTCTTAACTGTTGTATGCCCTGAAAGGATTTTTTGATTCTTTTTTACACTCTGCCTTTGATATGGCTCTCCTTTTTCCATCATTCCTACAGGTTTTGTTTGCTTCCTCATGGGGGACAAGCATTAGGTAAGAAAAGCCTAATTGAAGTAAGATTGATGCAGTTCCACTGAGAACAAGGAAAAGATTTATTCTTTCCCTCCCTTCCACAGATGTCTTGTTAGCCTCACCTATCATATGTACTTTTATTCTTTTACTTCCTTCTCATCCTCTGGGAGAAGCCTATCTCACGTAATTTATTGACTTGGCTGCCTTGTTTTGTACGCATGTTAATAGTAAGATGTATTGAGCACTCACATATTAGTCATGTTCTCAGATACAAGTGAAGGGGGTTTATCTGGGTTGAAAAATATGTACCTTTGGCTTGCCACAATTAGGAGTTGCCATAAAGAAAATGCTGAAATTGGAGCCTCTGAGCTGGCAAGAAATGTAAAGGTTTGAAAGAACGGGATCAAGCAGAGCTGCTGAAATAAAGCATCAAGTTCAGAAGAAATGGGCAGTCTTGGGATCCTGCCTATGGATTTATTTCTCTTAGCTGACTCTCACCTTGGGCTGAGAACTTCAGCCTATGCTGATGAACATTAGCAAGGGATGAAGGAAGGAAATACTTATTTTAAATAATGGTTTGATAAAAGGCTGTGAGAAGAGATGAGAAGAACATAGGAGTACAATTCAATTTACATAGAATTGACTCAGGCAAGAGAAAGGAGCTTGGGCCAAACACTATGTGCATTACTTTCTTGCTGACCTTATACTTGAGACTGGTGCTACCAGAAAATCCTTTACAGTCCCTTCTGGAAATAACAGCTTTGAAAGTCACCCTATGGCATCACGTTCAAATTTTACACTGTTCGAGGGACGGACCCTTACATCAGAAGGAGTGTCTTTACTTGCCGTCAGATTCAAAACCCTGCCACTGACATTAATAAGCTCAAAACAGGTTCTGGGCTATTTTACCAGCCAGCTGCATTTACTGAAATTATCTGTATTTTCCCCTATTCAAAATGACATTTTCATTTTTACTTTTCAGAAGATGAAGGCTGCTGTTCTTCGCTTTCTAATAGGCAATCTACCCTTGATATTTCAGAACTTCGCACCTCAACTAGCATGTAGCTCCTGGAAACACTGTGCTTTTGGGGCTATGTAAGTAATGCTCCAGCTACTGTTCTTCAGTTTCATTCTTTTTCTCACTTTCTTTTTGCATGAAATTGTTTTTTGCTTGTAAAATTATTTCTTAAACACCAACTAAGATACCGCTACTCAGTGTTGAAAACAGCTTTTTGTTTGGCTATTCTATGATCTTGTGACTCTTCTGTAATTTGTAGAAATCCTAAGGCTGTTTCAGTAGTAGAGGCCTAAAGCTGCCATCAAATTATACACAAGTGCTTAATCCTGTTGTTAGTGCTCAAGGTTGCTCTTGTAGCAGAAACTAATGATGAATTCCTCTGTGTGCTTCAGTTTGTAGAGCTTTGTTCAAGACAAAAAGTGTCCAGTTTGTTGTCATCTTAGGACATGATTACCTAAATTTTTTATAAGCTACTGGTATGAATTCTCTTTTACCCACCTGATTCTGGCCCCAACCAATGATTTAACAGTTTATTTTTGAAGAACAAAATTCCAACCTTTTTTTTGGTCTGATGCAGTAGATTTAAAGAATGTTTTCATTTCACTTTTAGGGAGTGATCTCTTAATATTTTTCTTGTCATCTTGACCCCTGCTACGTGATTTTTGCTCTCTCCTGTTTCTACTTTTCCATTCCCTGCTGACTAAAGGGTCTCCTTACCAGTGTGCACCTGATTCACCTTAACATGACAACAATGAAAGGTGCCTTAAAACTTTTTACACAGCTGGTGGTGCACTTACGGATTTTCTCTTTTCCTGTGGGACAGGGAAAGTTTATAGTAGGACTCTTTAAATATTTGTTTCTTCCATGTTCTTTTGTGCTATCTGAAAGTTTACTGGGTAACTGGGAGGCTATAAAAGCTGGTATGCAATATTATTGATCCAGGTTTGCCTGTTACCTCCAGAAATTAAACACTTCTATACACCCACATGTCGTTGTTCAAGGATGATCTTTCATGCTCCTGCTGGTTTATTTTTTACTGCACAAACTAAAATGAATTTCAGTTCCTCTCAGTTACGCTAAACTCAGGTTGGGGATGCCCAGCAGCCTATGGCTGCACATTATAAATCTCTGCACACCAATCCTCCAGGCCAGCTGAGGTACTTTCTGCACAGCCTAAAACTAAGTCAAGAATGATACGGGTCTCCAGAGCAGCCCTGCCAAAAGGTTGGACAAGTTCCACAATAACAATAATCCAAGATTTCACTGTGTATGGATAATTGTTTTTTCTGAAAGAAAATCTCACATGTTTGGCAGATACCTTTACAACAAAGCGATAGCAAGTGCTGTAAATCCCTGAACATCTATTATTGCACAATCAAACCTTGTAACTCATATCTATGTCCCCTGGAAATATAGTAATATGCTGCTGAAGTAAAAAAAAAAACCACCAAACCCATGGGATTTGGGTCATGGTATTTCATTATGAGCTGTATGGAGGAAACATGAGACTTTTTTAAAGAAATTATTAGTTAGGAACTATATTGGAATGATATATATCTATGTGTATATATATATATGCAATGCACATACAGTGATGTGGTCTACCAGTTCACTGAATGAAAACAGCTCACTATGTAGGTGTATTTTTTAAAAAAATGGGGAACAGAAACACAACCATTTCTCAGAGCAACAATTTCTTTCTGTCTATCACTATTCACAAGTGAAAGGAGAACACAGGTAAGAGTTAAACCACTGATGAATCAAAAATCTGCTGTGCTCTATTCATGCCACGGTGAAACTCTTTTTTTTCCACAGCAGGAAGGTGGTTGTGCTGTGTCTCCTCTTTTGGTTTAAATCCCCATTGAACCTTAGCTGTCTTTAGTTGGATATCTGAGCATCTAGTTTCCTTCATCACTTGGAAACAACTATTTGGAGATAAGCTTTGCTTTAGCTTACAGGTGATGGTTATATGGGATTTATGGTGCTAGAATTTATCAGAATTGATGTAATATGGTTTTTCTATGTTTTAAGCAGAAATAGAGAAGGGCTAGTGAAACGTTCCCCTAAAAATAATTATAATGAGATTTAGACATGTAATTATAAGTAGTATTTAGAATTTGGCTTTACTGTATTTAAGAAAATCAAGTCTGAGCAATTGCCAGGGACAGATTTGAGGATAAGAGGGAAAAGGAGAACTCTCTGATCAGAGACTGAGAGAGGATGCAAACTGCACTCTTAACACACAAGTAGTATTAACAGCATTTGGAGACAAGCTTAATGGAAATTAAAGGACATCACTGGAACAAAACAAATGGCTCCAAGCTAAAAATGGCTGTGTACGCTGGATATTAAACAGTTTTCTAATCATTAATGTTGTATTGCCATGGAGTAGAATTTTAATCTGATTAGCCGAGGAAGATGAGAGGTGAAGCCTGGCCATATTATAAAAGCTAAACTGGCCCAGAAGCATCCTTCTCGTCCTATATGTTTAATTCCTGGGTGTGACATGCCTAGAATAAGGAGAAGGCTTACTTGTAATGGCATCAAGTAAGGAAACTTGTAAAAAAAAAAACCCAAGTAGCTCATCAGTTTCTTGCTGAGATCTCCTGTTGCCTCAGATGCTGTCATCCAAATTGCCATTCAATCCATTCTTCATTTTTACGAACCTGATCAAAAGGAAGCAAAGTAGCAAGTGTATTTCTCAACTAGTTGAAGATGAGATAATGACCAAAAGCAGACTGTTGTTGAAAGCATGAAACAGAGTCAGTTCTGTTCTACATGCTTTGCTCTCATCAGCCTGTTTCCCATTTACTCTCTCAGAGGCCATAAATTTGGCAGCATTCTAACTCATCTTCTGCATTTATGCATTTCAGGTGGCAAGCAATCTTTCTTTTTTTTAGGCTGCTATAGAGCAGGCTGCTATAGAGACTCCTGTAAACATAATTTATTCTATGTAAAATTTATTAGACCTTTTTTTAATTTTTAAGAATATTTTCAAAATTTATATAAAGAATAATTGGATGCTGAGAAAACTTTTCTGAATATAAAACTCAGAAGCTGAAAGTAGTCCTTTATACAAACAGATTATGTCCTTAGAATCATGTTTTTCTGTACAGCAGTACCCTCAGTGTTCCTTCAATTATTCAACATTTTTTATCAGATAAGACTAAACCTTCTCCTGGCTCAATGGGAAATGCAGCCCATTTATATTTTCCTTCTTAAAATATTTTTATTTTTAGTTTTTAACTAAAAATGTTGGCCACAAGCTTAACATCCCAATCATCTCCTGCATTCAGATATGTTGCAGGGGTTGTATCCTACATGATTATCCTTGCGGATTATATACTTTCAAACTGTGTATCAATTAGATTATTTTTCCTGATCCAGGATTTCCTATGAGAGCCTATATTCCCTACCTCTATCCTTTAAATAAGCTCTTTCAGTTTTGATAATGACCAGGTAGTTTTCAACCTCTCCAGAAGGCTTGGCTGAAAAGCCAGCAATTAATCACAGGCAGGACTGAAGCCAGGCTCTCCTAAAAAGCCAGCTTGTCGGTGATAAACTCATTACCTGCTGGCAACATTTAAATTCTCTGGTCACAGCTATTAAAGCCACAAGGGATGAATAACTCACCGTGCCTATCTCTCTCCATAAAACAGACCATTATGTTTCATGCAGTCACCACTGAACTAAGCGTAGCAATTTGGATACGATGAAAATACCTTTGGGAAGAGCAGCCAATGTTTCTTTAGGAGCATCAGAAGGCAAATACTCAACTTGTGAGCAGTTTGTCTCCTGTCTAATCATTAGGAAAACTGGGTGATGCTTTTACCTTTGGTCTCCTTGGTTTGTGTTATTCCATTCACTAGCTTGCTGTAACCGGAATTTTCAACTTGATCCAGAATGTCAGCTTCAACTGTGGCGTCTGCTTATAGATAACATCACAGAATCATAGAGTAGTTTGGGTTGGAAGGGACACGAGAGGTCATCTAGTCCAACTCCCCTGCAATAAGCAGGGACATTTTCAACTAAATCAGGTTGCCCAGAACCACATCCAACCCAGCCTTGAGCGTTGAATGTCTCCCTTTGTCTTTTGTATAAAAGCATAGATTTTCCTTCTACAGAGACAAATGAGAGAATTCTCTTCTGAGCAGTTCAGCTATTATAATGATTCATCCAACTCAGAAAAGTCTACAAGGCAAAGCAAATGTGCTGTACTGGGACAATGTTAGGGAGTGATATTCAACTCTACCCATTAGGAACAGCACATTCCAAGAAAGTATTCAAGTCTCAACTAAATCCCTCTCCTTCGTATTACAAGTATCTGTCTTTTTCACACCAGAGATTTGTAGTGTTTCTGTGAGCTTCCCAAAATGTGCATAATAGTTAAAGCCACCATTACTGGTACTTAGAATCATAGGATACTTAGGGTTGGAAAAGACCTTAAGACCATCTAGTTCCAATCCCTAACTTAGTGTATTTTTTTATTTATTTTTTTTTTCTTTGGATAGAAATGAATAAACATTGAAAATTACTGCAGGGAGGGCAGAGAACGTCATAGATCTACTTTGCTTTAATCATGTAGAAAGTATCTTTTCCTCAAATCAGTGGTTTCAAGGTCAAACAGGTGTCTTCTTTATCAGCTGAGATTGGGAAGGTGATAGAAGAAAAGATACAACATCCTAAAGTAAAGAAGCAATCTTACATCATGGATAAACTTATTCTTCTACAGATGTCAGGTTGATTTATTCATAAACTATTGCTGGTCATAATTCCAGAGGTATTGCATTATCAGTGCAAATGGGGGCAGTACTTCAATATTCAGGAAGCAGGCTTTCTAACAATTTGGCAGGGCTGTTGAACAAACACAAAGCTTTATCACTCTGAGTCTCTTGGGGTATATTAATCCTTCACTTGTAGGTTTGTCAGATGAAAAGCAGCTTTGATAGTTTGATGCTTCTTTTAATTGTGTCTGAAATGCTGTATACAAAGCAGATAAAGCCAGTATCAAGACACCCAAATGCTTACATGATACCTCTTTCACCTGTAGGATACCCAGCTGACCTGCAGCTGCTCAGAAGAGCAATGGCTGAGGCTGAGGAACAGCCCACCTCTTGCGGTTTCCAGTAACAAGCCCAGCAGCAATGGCTAGCAAAACAACTGTGGAATAAGAAATGAGTTTGTCTAAGAGGGTAAGCCAGACATTTATAGGTATGTATGTAATACCTATATGTGTGTTTTACTACTTGCTTCCTTCCCCTTTCCTCTTGGCTATTTATATATGCAATATATAAGATGTACTGTGGCAAAAGTCAGCTGTGCATGTGGTTTGGGGATGGCACTGGCCCAGGCTCTTGCTCTGATGCCTGGTGGCATTTCGTTCTGCTGCTGTGAGAGACAACATAAGGGACTAGATGGTTTGATCCAGTAGGGCATTTTGTATGCTCTTACACTAGTTTGTTCCTACAAATCCTTACTTATAAAGCAATCTACTCTCACATAAGTAGCTTTGAGCACTCAGACAATATATGATTCTTTATCTGAGGATCAGATCCACATTTTTTATAAAACAAAGTGGGTCACAGTCATTTTTATGTAAGTCTTTCACTCAACAGATCTACACCAAAGGTGAATCTGTTTCGCTGGTTTTAAGAGGGAAGCCTGCTTTTCTGTGCCAAATACTTTGTAGCCATCATTAAAGCTTATCATACCCAGGTATTCTACACAAAAAATGGTGCTCATTTTTTCAGCAAAATGGGAGAATTGCAGCCTTGTTTAAGGCAATCCTTGCAACATCTCTTCTGAAACTCAGACAGGATTCAGAATTGCTCACTGTTCCAGTTCTGAATGGTCTGCTCAGTTTTGAAAATCTGATATTCAAATCTTTCTTTGAATTTAGTTTTCTCCCCCTTTTTACGTGGAATTTGTCAAAATCAAGTCAATAGCTTTTAAAGTATTTTCAGAGAGAATACTTGATGGATTCTTTTCTATCTAGTCATGAAATCAGGAAAACAGAAATACAAAGTGAGCAAGAAGACGGGCACTGGAGCAACATACAAACAGCAACCTGAATCAATGTTCAGTCAAGCCCATTAATTATGTAACTTGTTATGTGCTGATGTAAGTAAATCCTTAATGCCGAAGCAGCTTGTGCCTAGGGCCAAGGAGTGGATGAGACTCTTATGTTCCCACAGACAGCAGGCAATGTGGAGCTTGATCCAGTGAAGAGGAGAGTGTGAGAGATGCAAAACCTCAAACAGTCTGAAATTCAGGAGCAGTGGAGATACCCAAGGAAAGAGTATGGTCTTCAGGAAAATAACTTGGTTTAGAAGCATGTGTGTATCTGAATTTGACCCCTCTTTATATCAGAGGAGAGCGCTGATATAAAAAGAAATTGGTGATGAAGAGTAGAAGGCTGTCATCAGGCTATGGAAAAATGTCTTCACAAATTTACTACTTCTGTGTTGGAATTCAGAAAGAGAGGAATGTAAAATCAAAGTAGCTCACATGTTGCAACTCTTAAAGTACCTTTTAAAAAAACCAGAAATCATGTTTGATCTCTGCCTTGGAAGAAAATGAAAAAAGTCTTGTGCAGAAAGTTACAGAAAGTCCTGGATCAGATTCTCAAGTAGCTTAATATGATCAAAACTCCAGTCGAGTTTTTTCAGAGAGTTCAGATTCCTCTGTGTATATGTCTGTGCTTGAGTGGTTGCAGCATTACAACCATCCAACCAGCAGTAACTGACATGATGGAATAGCTGAAACGGAGGACAGTGACAGCCAGCTTTGGGGCGGAACTCCAGATAAACCACTGTAAATCATGACCATCACTGGAGAATTAATTCCATTATGTCAGTCTATGTAAATATGAAATAAAACACCAACTTAGAGATACTATTCCAAAGAAATATACTTCAAAAAGTTCCTGGCTTCAGACTACTCATGGTCTGAACTGTCTCTGGTAGCCTGCTGTATGCGGTGCAAATCAGATAAACATGTACACAGAAGGCTTGCAATGGCAGCCTACTGGGTCTGAACAACTCCTTTAAGTCTGGAAAGGCAGACAGCATTTGAGCAGGCAGCAGCCTGGCAACTAACAAACAGTGCATTACTCTACATCTCATAAATCTCCATGAAGTTTATTTATTCTCTTCTGAGAATAACTAATTAATGTGAAGCCTCTTCTTGCCAGTTATTGTAGCCCTACACAAAGCCACTCCAATGTGGAAGCTGCTATTAATAGCAGTGAACAAGCTACTAATTGGACAGTTATGTAATGACATTGTTATGAAACCTAGTTTGGGTTTGACACCTTTTGTTTTCTAGAAACAACATTAAAACCCCCAAACAAATCCATGGTTAGTAGTATGTAGCATGAAATAAAGACTAGACAATTACCAAGTTTTCAAAACTCAGAGGACTAAAAAGGATAAGGAAAAAAAAATCATTTCTCTGAATTCTGGCAGAAATGAGCTGGAAATGAAGCATTCAACAGATCTGCCATTCAAAGGGGTACTTTAAAGTAACTTTCTTGACCACCTGCCCTGCAAATGTTGACAAAAAGTTCGAAGTGGCCTGTTTCTGCAACTTGTGTAATCTCAGAAAGTTGGGCTTTTTTCTAGTTAAAGAAATGGATTTTCTATGAGTATGAACAGAACATCGTTTAAGGCGAAAGAACGACCAGAAACTCTGTGACACACTGATATAAATCATGTACTAGGATTAGGCATGCTTTTGTAAATGACAATGCAGATATACCTACACTGTCTGACTTTTTAAGTAAATTAAAAAAAAAGGGGAGGGGGGGAAGAGAGAAACAACTGGGAATGGCGTTTTGTTCCCTGCCATATAGAAGAAGAGAAAATTGCCCTCCATTAAGAGAGAAGCTTTTATCTGGGGTAGCTGTTGCAGTGCCTCTATTCTTGGTTATTCTGAAGGCTGGGCATCACTAATGCAGTGTACAGCGCCAGGAACTCATCCTCCTGATGAAACCCAACTACTGTCCTCCTCTAGTTCTAAGGACATTTTCATTTTGGTACATCAGATGCATGTAAGAAAGATCCCTCCAGAGGTTTGTAGTTACACATGTAGAATAATATTTGAAGAGATTGCACAGCTCTAAGACCTCTTGTTTTAATATTTGACTCTCAACATGCATAGTGCCAGGAACATTAATGGCTCTCAACATGCATAGTGCCAGGGACTGTTGTTTGATTGGTGTTACAGGTGATGTACATCCTGACTTACTCAGCACAGTATGTTAGAGAGGGTTTATATCGGTAAAGGAAAACTCCAGTTCTAAATTGTTAAATTATCAGTGGAAGCCACCAAAGGGCTTACAGAGATCTGATGCACAATGTCCCAGCACCACAGTAATTACAGCAAGCATGCCTAAAAAGCTGTGCTAGCATAGGATTCAGCAACTTTTTAAATGAACAAGATATTATAGAAACCAAGGAGGAATCTGGGTGGTCCAGATGTCTTCCACATGTGTACAGTTAATTATCAGTTATCCATTATATCTGTGTGTACATGTATAACAGTATGCAGAAACATACATATTTCTATCTCCAGACATTAACTTAATCAGAATACTTCATAATCACAATGTGGCAAGTAATACTAGAATCTTCTAAAATAATCAGCATGCTTTCCTGCTCCTACCCATCAGATGAAATGAGTTTTCTTTTAAATGGATGTCTTCACTAGTAGTATAGTTTGCCTGTATTGTTACTGCTCTTCCCTGATTTCACTTGTGTGACAAGGAAGAGGGACATAGCAGCTCCTCTGAGTAGTAGCACTACTTCTCATTTCTGTTTTGGTGGTACTGAAGAGTTCCAATAGGATACAAACTTACTTCATCACTCATTTCATTGTAGGACTGAGTTTACCAGACTTAGAAAGTTCACTCACAGTCCTACAATTTCTTAATTCTCAATTATTCTGACTTTATACTGCTGTAATTTGATATTTTTACAATACTTCAGTATTGCATTAGAAAGTATTTTAAAAAAATACTGTCTAAATTTTTAAATGTTGTTTACATTTTAAATACTTTAAAAATATTTGAAAGTTGTCTTTAAGTTACATTTAGTTTGTATATGGGAAATTTTATCATATGTCTGATGTCTTTTTTCCCTCAGTAATAGTGTTTTTTCCACTGCCTACCTGAAGCGGTAGTACGTTGAGCTACAACCTGCTCTGTATATTTCTGCTGGTGAGTGCATGTAATTATTGTCTATTAATATCTGTTACCATTTCCTGCTGGGTTTATATAGACTTCATTTCATGTGTTGGTCCTACTTTAATAGAGTTCTGGCATGTTATGCCAATGGCCAAAATTCATGGGAGAAATGAATGGACCATTAATTTCCAATGATAATTTTGCAGTCAGACTACTTGTTTGCTTGGAAAAGTAGTTTATTTGCAACACTGCTTTGATGGTATTTTGGGAACTCAGCTTACAAAATCTTAAAAATCCAAACTGTTCCTGGGCCTTCTGCTGTTGTAATTGGAAGGAAGAAACATGTAGATATGTCAAGACTACAGCTGACTAAGGCTGGAACTGAAAAGCCTCCCGAGGTGATTAAGCTATTTAGGTGCTCTTTTCTCCTCTGTGTACCTAGCCATGGAAGATGGAATCACAGAGCAAGCTGAAGGAAAGATAGTTTTCCAATGAAGAAATCAAGAACCTATTTCTTGTCAGGATAACATCCAGGAAATATCTTTTTGTTTGTTTGTTGTCCCCTGGATTTTACTAGATCTTTCAAACCCCAAGCTAAGTAAATGGAAAGACCTCCTTGCAATTCTGAATCAGAAACGATATCTAGACAGAATTCAGGACAGGGGATGAGTTTACCTACAGCATCAACTGGAGGACATGATATTGAATATTCACATCTCTGATAGCGAATATTCATGTTATCTGGGTAAAACACAGACTGTACATGAGTAATTCCTGTAGATCTTCAGCTACCTAGCTCCTGCAGTACAAACTGTGGCTATCATTGCACTTCTGGTACTGTTCTATCCCAATTACCAGCACTATGAGTTTCGCTAAAGTGTATTCAGAAAAAAACCCCAACAAAACAACAACAACAAAACAACAAATAAAGAAGACAGTTGATAAATTCTGGTAATTTGTGTTAAATCTGAATTTACAGACAAAATTACTACTAAAGGCATACATAAATGAAAACATTGCATATGTCTAGTCATTACTCGGGGTATGGCACACATAGTATTTCATACTAATTGTTCAAAAGATATTTACTTGAGCCAAAGCTTAGATACAATTAAGGAGATTAATTTTATTCAGCAAGTTTCTATGTCATGTATTGGCCATCAATTTCACTTGAAATAAAAATGATATTAGCACATCCATCATACCTCACAGTTCCCAGAGAAAAACTAGTGCTCCAAGTGTGAAAAAAGCCTTCTGATTACTTATACAAGTTATTTAGTGCTAACATATCTAAGGGAAAATAGTGCTGTAAACCTAATAAAGACCCAGGTTGAGTTAAAGTTCCTTCCTGTAACACAGTATTTCTGGTATCAACTGATTTACTTGAATCTGTGAGACAAGGGGTGTCCATCTCACCTAAACCTGGCAAGCCTCAGCCTCTGATCTTCTTGAATGGTGCTCTGCAGGTACCCTGACGTAGTACCTCTCAGATCCAGTTATTCATTATTTTCTCTTTTCAGAAAGGTGTCTAGTAAAGCTGCCTATTAATTCCATTTGCAGTGGAGGCTCATGTATGGCACTGTCTGTTTTAATCCATTCAGCAAAGGGCTCAGTAAACAGAGGATGGTAAAGATCACAACAGAACCCTTTTGCATCACAAAAGCAGGGAGAACAAGCAATAGGACAAGGGGAAATTGCGTCAGGTTGCATCAGGCAAGGTTTAGATTGGATATTAGGAAAAATTCCTTCACTGAAAGGGAAGAATTGGAACAGGCTGCCCAGGCCAGTGGCGGAGTTACCATTCCCTGCGGACATGTAGATGTGGTGCTTAGGGACATGGTTCAGTGGTGGACTTGGCAATGCTGGGTTAATGCTAGGACTCAATGATCTTAGTCTTTTCCAATCCAAACAATTCAATGATTCCATGCTGTATGTAACTGAAACACAGCAGTCACATTCATAGCTGTGCCTTTATCAAGATCTTTTGCACTACAACAATAGATGTTCTGTGGAGCTCCAGATAATACAATAGAGGAGATGCTGGGAAATGCTTGCAACTTTAGCAAATGATTAAAATAAAAACAAAAACCAGGAAAAAGGGGTTTCTTGTTTTACTGTTTAACATTTTGCAATGTAAATCCACTTGAAAAGGAAAGCAACACTTCCCTTACTGAAGCATTTCTTTTCCCAGTGAACTGATTTAGACATTTGTAATTTGTAATTATTTTTACCTGAAATGTTTTGGCTTGTAAATAAGAATATATTTTTTGCTCTGAGTATTCTGAAGCGTGCTAAGTGCAGTATGTGAAGATGTAAGAAATGGCATTCTGACAAAGTAAAATTAGTCTGCAGGTTAGCTGTTTGAAAGATGTACATATCTTTATCCTTATTTCCTTTCACTTTTCTCATACTATTAGCACTCCCTGCTGTCCAGGTCACGAAACCAGCCTCCTCTACTTGTATTTCAAGCCTTCACAAGCCTTACGACTGTGTCTCTGAAGTTAGCCTTCTTCCTACTCAGTGGTGTCTCAACACTTGCCTTCTGCACTATTTCATTCAAGATCTTCCTCTTTCCTGATGAAATCTTCCCTCCCATCTTTGGTTCAATCTGTCCGAACTATTGCCATCAAAATATGTCAATATTTTCTCACCACGCCAATAATATTCCCTTCTAAAATCTCAACATAGACTTCCACCATAGTTCAAGCCTGACTCTTGTCTTAGCTCCATTACTACTTGGTAAGCCCTTTCTTCCCCAGTGGTGGGAACACCTCTGTTTGGAAAGCAGGAGACATTGTTATTAATTTCCTTCTTTAAATTTCTTCATCAAAAGGATGCTCTGAATTGAAAACCTATGGTAGATGAAATAAATTTGAAATGAGTCACCCCCCTCATTTGTTTCAGGAAATGCCTGAAAATATTTATGACACCTTCACCAAAAAACATTAATAATAAAGATTCAGCATGACTTAAATGATTGCATGAGATTTCTGCTAAAAGAATAGAGATGTCTTGAATTTATATTATATCCCAGCCCAGGGCTTACTCCTCATAGTGATAACTGGCAATAATAGCCATCAGGCTTTTAGGTGACTTAGCAATTCCCATTCCTTTTCACTGCCTCTTCCTGTTCCAGTTCTTATGGGAGCTGTGGTACTGGATTCGGAAGGCCAGCATGTAGTCACAGTGGGTCTGCAGTTATCTGTATCCTCTGATGCCTTTATAAGGCTAGCTTAATGC
Source organism: Agapornis roseicollis (assembly GCA_002631895.1). Classification (NCBI taxonomy): domain Eukaryota; kingdom Metazoa; phylum Chordata; class Aves; order Psittaciformes; family Psittacidae; genus Agapornis; species Agapornis roseicollis. The sequence continues at coordinate 57,867 of NDXB01017477.1, read as the reverse complement.
AAGGGGAGCACAGAAGATGAGCAAATGCAGTCTCCTGTTTTCTACTTCCTTTCTAGAACTGTGAGCTTCTGTGCAATATGCCAGCCAAGATCATAGTTAACTCATAAGCTTGAAGATACTGAGGTTGTCATTGCCAGCTTTGCCAGATGCACGCATTTCTCTTGAATTTATATGACAAGGTTACATTAAAATCAGACTTCTTATCATGCCAGAGAAATGCATGTATTTCTGCATCTTTCACCACTGAACCAAAAGTAACAAACACCTGGGAACTCTGGAAGGAGATACATTTATCCTTTCTGAGCCATCTAATCACACAGGGCTCAAGGCTGGTGCTAAAACTTCCAGAAACCTTTGAAAAGCAACCACAGACATCAACACAAATTCAGGCTCTGACACGAGAAATGAGCATCGTCAGGAACAGATCTATATGCTTGTATAGACAAGGTTTCATGAGCAGTTTTCCAAAAATAACTTGAGTATCTGTGGTCTGATCAGGAAAATTTTGTTATTTCTCTTCACCTTTTCTTGGAAAGAGTTTTGTCAATGTGACGATTCTCCCTAGCATTTAACCTAAGGCTCATTGCTCTACATGGCAGATCTCTTTCCCATTCTTCCTTAATGGAGAGCAGGGAGGAATTTAATGAGGTCTGGACCCATATGAGTTTCAGAGAAATTTGTAAGTTGTATCTGTCTTTGTCACATCTATGTTTCAGACCAGAGCGGTTTTTTGTTAATGTTGGCAACTCCGAACAAAGAAAGTCTTGAAGTTATTAAATGTAAACTATGTTAGGCAGCCGCTGGGGAGGGAAATCCACACCACTTTAGTGGCATCTTGAAATCATTCAATTTTAATTGTTGAGATTAACATCAAAGATATTTTTGCTGTATAGAAAGCTGTCATAATTTAATTTCTTTTTTCTGTGCTTATCTGTTCCACACTGTACTAGCTACAACCTAACTGTGCCATATGCATGTGTGTACCCCAATATACAGTTATTGACAGCATTTGGGATATCAGCTCCTGGATGTTGTATGTAGCAAATACAGATAAGCAGTTTATAGCCTTGTGAGGTCGTGCAGCATTCAGTCAGGGGGCTCTTGTGGCTCTAGTGCCAGTGAAACAATGTAGTCTGGAAAAACCTTTCCTGTTTTAACTCTACAAAATGACCTTTGAGGCTCAGCAGCAATCTTGGCAGACTGTACACTAGCCTTTCTGATTAAGAATATTTAAAGCTCACTTGTCCAAGCTGTTACCTCTATTGTGCAAACCAGGTGAACTACTTAAAACAAAATATCCCATTGGCTTCAGAAACTACTAAGTCCTTATTCAACTCAGATGGGAAGGGTGATTTATCTACAGATAAATATAACTGATACAAAACCTAGTAATAATCCAGCTCATAAAAGTCAATTTTGCAAAGGAGAAATATCTCCTTCCCCTTTTTAAAGATATGTTGTAACTATGAAGTCTTAGATGCTACAGTTTATAACACATTTACTGAAGCATTCTGAACACTTTCATTCAATCACTAGTGTTTCCTTCAGTTAGATCTGAGGATTCAAAATGTTCTTCCTTAGAGCAGTGGTGTTTGCTGACTTTGTCACTGAATTCCTGGATTTGGCATCCCACTGACATGGTTTCAGCCGTTAAGTGCTGTAAGGCAGCAACCTTCTGCGTGTTTTTCTGCATTCTGCTATTCTCTCTCATTCCAGTACTTGCTCCATTGACGAATTAATTCATAGCTTGAAGTATATAATTTTTTTTTTAAATCACATCTGTAATTCAAATTCATGCCATGAAAGTCAGTGGCAAAAGATATAATTCTTAGAGTGCTGCTGACTCTGCTACTTGCATGTAAGAAAAGCTGTGTAAATAATGCAGTATTTCAGTTGCTAGAATTCATAAAAAATTACTCAGCTCAAAATTAAAATGAAACCAGGGCGAGTGTATTAAAAAGAAATCACTCTCTTCAAAAGCATTAAAGGAACATTCTTCATTAAAAATACCTTCAAATAAAATTGCATTATTTTATACTCTGAACTTGTGTCTTAGAGCATTTCTGTTTTTTTTCCAATGCAAACTAAAACATCTCAGTTTTGCTACTCCTGTACTTTTGTCCGAGCTACACACACACAAAGCTAAAACAACGTCAAACCTGAATTCATTTTTCGCCTAGTTCTCCCTGTAGCGTCTCTAGAGGTAGGAGTTAAATGGACAGCAATGCCTCCTGATCCGTCAGGAGTAATGCTTTTTTTAAGCCAGAGAGGAGTTTTGGTCTCCTGCATACCAAGAGTGTGACATAATCACTGAACTATCCAATCAGTTATTCTGCCAACATCTTTCTGGTTCACTGAAGAGTAAATGAATCCTATGTAAGAGTGCTTAAGCAGGAGAATAAGAGTGAGCACATACACATTACCATAGTCAGGCAGTAAGGTGCTTGCCAGGGGTATAAATAATGGATGAATAATTCATCTGCTTTGGGGAGCCTTCAAGGATCTGCTTCTCTGGGTGTTTATGCACACATTGTGGAGCAATGGCAGCAAGGGATTGAGCAAGAGAGCTTCTCCACAGAAAAAAGCAAGTCCTAGGCAGGCTGCTCAGCAGCTCCACTGCAGCTTATTATGACCTCCAGAGACCTGGGATACCTGGGACTGGTACCAGTTTCTGAAGTCAACATCAATTGCAAAGTCTTTCAGTGGGAGCTGCTCCAGCAGATATTAGGACACACTGTGGGCCACCAACACCACTTGGAAATGAAAGGCTACAACGAGTGAGTCTCTGGCACACCAACCAGATGACACTACCTGGGCTCTCTCCTGCCCCTGCCCTCCCCCTCTCCAACTTTATTTAGGGAAGTCCAACAGCTGCACTGAGAAAACAAAAGAGGTACAACATACGGTGCAACAGGTAATTCACTACTGACCTGAAATCTCTTGCTTCCAGTTCAAACTATTAGAGTGAATTGCAAACCCACATATTGTCGTCTTTGTGATTTCTCACAGACGATCCTTTCTTTTACCCTATTTTTACATCTTTCCTTATTTCCACATACTGGTTTGACCTTTCATTGATGACCTCTCTCCATTTTTTCTGCTGTCTTTGGATATTCATTTTTCTATCCACTTTCACATTGATTGTTTCTGACCCTAACAAACATTCTTTCTTTCAATTTCTCTTTACATACTCCCTTTTTTTTAAAGAAGTTTTCTCCCTTTGTTGCCTGTCCTCTTCATTTGTTATGTTTCTGTGATTCTCTGTTCCTATTATAAAACTAATTTACCCTCTGTCCCTCTTCTCTCTTACTACAACGCATGTAACTCCATCAACCACAGGTCTAATGCTCTGATTTCCACTTCTATCTGCTGACACCTCTCCCTTCCTCTTGCTCTCACATATCACTCTCTCTTCCTTCTTTTGTTCCTAGTTCGTCTCTCTGACTTTTCCATTGTACTCCTGCCTTCTGCCCTCCCTGTTAGCAGAAACATTTACCTTTGGTGCTTTATCCCACAGATGTTGGCTTCCTTCACTTCCTCGATGCTCTTTAGATCAAGCCCACAGCCACCTTCTTAGTCAGTTCAGGGATGTTTGTCATGCATTATCAATGCGAGCCTCTGCAGTACTGTACCTGAAACTGTTCCCGTGTTTTTCATCAGTTGCCCCAGTGAGATATGCACAAACTTGGGAAGCACCAAGCATTCCTGCTCATAACGCAACTGTCTATGTAAGCCCAAGGGTATTCAGGTTTTCAGGCCATTTTCTGCCTGGCCCTCTGCTGTAAATGGCTTTTGCATTTGTTCAGTAACTAAAGATAAAATATTCCCAGCAGTTCTCATAATGAGAAGTCTATCAGAATGATCTTTTGAAAGCTCTTCAACTCCTTCCAAGTGTAAGCAAATGGAAAAGCTCTATTTGCAAGATGAAAACCTCACTTTGGCTGTCTAAAAATAAAGCCATTTAAAGCAAAGACCTTACTGAACAGCAAACTCTTTGTCCTGGATTTAGCAGTGGCAGTCATCTTTTTCTTCTTCGTAATAACTGGTGCAGCACTATGTTTCTGAGTTTCAGCCTGGGAACAAACATGATAACAGGAATGGTTTTAGTTACTGTTCAGTAATGTTTATTCTGAGCAAGGACTTTGTGAGTCTCATGCTCTGCCAAGGAGGAGGGGAGGCCAGGAGGAAGCAGGGACAGGACACCTGACCCAAACTGACCAAAGAGGTATTCCATACCACAGCACGTCGTGCCCAGGATGTAACTGAGAGTTACCCAGACGGGCTAGTACTCTGGGGGGTTGGAGGAGGTATTTGGTCAGCACTCGGTTGGGTTGGGGTGTCATGAGTTATCTGTTGGTGGTTGGTGAGATGCTGTATTCTTTTCCCTTGTTATTTCCTTTATCATTATTATTATTGATGGTAGCAGCAGTGATTTGTGTTATAGTTACTGANTGGAGGAGGTATTTGGTCAGCACTCGGTTGGGTTGGGGTGTCATGAGTTATCTGTTGGTGGTTGGTGAGATGCTGTATTCTTTTCCCTTGTTTTTTCCTTTATCATTATTATTATTGATGGTAGCAGCAGTGATTTGTGTTATACCTTAGTTACTGAACTGTTCTTATCTCAACCTGTGGGAGTTGCATTCTTTTGATTCTCCTCCTCATCCCTCCGGGAGCAGGCGAGGGCAAGAAAGGAGGGGTTGAGTGAGTGAACGAGCTGCACGGCTGGGTTTAAACCACAACACTCTTTAAATTAAATACAATTTCCTTTGCCATAATAAACGTTTCAGATTCTGAAGTTGAATATATAATTAATCCCACTGGTTAAGCTGCAGAAACTTTGGAGGAACAGCTCTTCTTACAGACCTAAACTGCCTACTGCTCTCTCAGTAAAAAAAAAGAAAAACCAACAACAACAACAAAAAAAAACCCACCAAAACCAAACAAACCTGCTGCAGAAACACAGTCTCGGATGTTTTTTAAGCCTTTTTTTGTTCATTACCAAGATCTGATTTTCTGCCTTCGCTAGATCAACAACAGATTGTTTCTGTGGCCTTAATAGAAACCTGAAGCTCCAACCAGTTTTTAGACGTTAACCTAGTGGGCCAGACCCTTGGCTGCCATTCTGGCTGCTTCTGGCTACTTGGGAGGAATTTGGAGAAGGTATGTAGTACTTAAAATGGCAGCTCCAAATTACGGATTTGTTTCAGCTAGAGAGTGAACTACAGTTAAGAATGATTGTTGTAACATAGAAAAAAAACTTTTGAACTGCAGTGTTTCCAAGCTATTCATCATTTCCCTAGTATCTCTCCTTATGGAAATTCTCCAAGTCCTATGATACTGATCTTGTAAACAATTACTGTCTTTCATTAGCTCCTATAATAAAATTCATGCTTGATATTTGATTTTTTTTTTTTAGTCTCAGTGTGAATCTTGCATCCTTATGTCATTAAAACACCACAAACCCAGCATTTTTTCCACTAAATAATAATTTTATGACACAGCACAAACAGATACTTTGGCCAAATGCTTGTTTTCAGAATATACTATTAGGAAAAATTACATAGGTCAAAAAGAGTATGTTTTATTTTTTTTATGTCTACGTATTATGTAGATAAGAAACCTGGCAGAGATGCCCCTGTAAATACTCAAAATCATCAGACTTCTCTAGGGTTTCAGTACTGCTGATAGTGTTATTTATGCAGATATATACAAAATTATGCATAACTTGCAAGTTAAATTTTTGTTAAAGGGAACTAAAAAATCTGCCACCCTTCTGAATACTTTTTAAGGTACCTTTCCTTCACTGATCTGAGAAGAGATTCATTCTGGCTTCAGTGTAAATTTGCTGGTCTAAATTGAAACATCCTCCAGTCTTTTTTGTACTGCTGCACATAACGCTTCCCCAGAGAGGAGCTTATGGAGGAAATGCTTTGTATTTGCTCACAGTTCTCGAATACTTCCTTTGCTGGTGACTCTGTGTCATGAATTTAGTGTCTTTGTATGAGGTACAGCTGCCTCACCCAGAAGAAAATTACCCTAGTAGATGGACTTACATGTCCGCATTGCACACACGCACAGGCATTCATGTTCCTTTAGGGAAGAGTTGGTAGGTTTTAACTCTTCCTACAATACTGCAGCTCTGGATCCTTGTTCTAGAAACTCTGGACCTTTAAAGAAACATTTGTGGAGGTATTCCATACGTATGTCTTCTCGCATATCAAAATAGGATTTAGATGCTTTAGAACTCAGCTACACACTGCCTTTTATAATGAAGCTCTACCTGCAATACAAACTGACACATTCAATGCTTTAAATGCTTAAAGCACTGTGCAGACTATATTTTAACTCATTACTTCTCTCACCACCACTTAAGTTTAGCAGAAAGGAGTAACAGCAAAATGATACAGCTTGGCCAAAGTAAACAGTCACTGGCAAAGCCTAGACCAGAAGCAAGAGTGAAGTTACAAAGGCTCTGGTGATGCATATACATTTGGAAAGGTTTTTCAAGGAAAAATATCAGAGTTTGCAAATGGCAAGTTTTAGTTCTAGTTCCAATAACTAGCATTTCTTCATTGGCCACTATTACTTCAGCTTTAAATATTTTAGAAAAGGAAATACGAGGGATAAACGAAATCTAAACATACATGTTTTCCACTTGCCCCCTAAATTCCAGTACACAAATGCTGTACTTAACAGCATTTTTAGTGTTGCTTTCAGAATTAAAACAATTCCAAACACTTGGAAATCAAACACATTTGCCGTGTGTCACAGAATTCTGTCCTGACTTCCAGTACAGCTCAGGTGACGTAGTGACCCCGCACTTTGTGTCCATTTGTGGTCTCTGAGGATGAGGTTGAGGATGAGGTTGCATGCTAGCTGAGCTCAGAAGCTTGCCCTTATTTGGGACAGGAATTACAGCAAGGTAAAACAATCCAGGCAGCGGTTTACTATTACATTTTATCTTCACAAAGCTTTTTTGCTTTGTGTTCTCAACCCTCCCCGTCGATCTGTGCAGCAACTATAGTGTTATTCTCACTTCCGCGTGGTGCTGGGCTTGGTGAGCACGGTGCTCTCTTCGCAGCACGTCAACAGCTCCTTGGTGTCTCAACATCTCAATGCCTTGGCCAAGATCTACCCACGTCTTGAAGTCCCTACAAGCTGCTGCCGCCTCCAGTGACCTCCACTGTCAGTGATTCTCCTCTCGCTGCTTGTGCTCTCCATCTCTCAGAACGGATCCCTGTGGACTCAGGGTGATGCAGAGTGATGGCTAGTTTAAGGAAGTCAACCACGGGTGCACGGATAACGCCTTCATTTAGTTCTACCCCAACTTACCCGTTTAACACTGTGTTATGCTTAACCTGTGCCTAAGGAAGTAGATGATTACTATGAAGCCATTTACACCACGGCTGACGGCTGCCAAAGAGCGGGCACGTTCCGGTACGCTTTGTGCTAAGCACGGCTGTTGTTCCGTCCCGGCGTGGCCGCCCGCTGCGGAGCGCCTGCGGGAACCGCCGCCTCAGGCCACCGCGCCCTCATGGAGAGCCGCTCCCGCGCTGGTCTCTTGCCGCCTAACCGCGGCGGGGCGGCCCCGCCGGCAGCAGCTCTCGCCCCAGCCCTGGCGAGGGAACCCGATGCAGCGCGAGCGCTCGGCGGGCCTGCAGCACCCGGCTGCCGGACCCGGGCCGGCCGCAGCTCCGCCGCCACCGCTCCAGCCTCTACCCCGCGCACGCGCGCTGTCCCCCTCCTCTCCCCGCCCGCGGCCAGGGGGGGCTGTGCCGCGCCGGGACGGGGATGGGGGGGACAGGCTGGGGCGTGGCGCCAACAGCTTCCCGCGGCGGGCCTCCAAACCCCGCCTGCAGGGGCGCGCGCACGAGCCGCGGCTGTCCCCTCAACCTGTGCCCCCCTCCGCAGCTGTCACCGGGCGGCGTGTGACGTCAGGCGGCTGCTGAAGCGCGGGGTGCAGGTGCAGCCGTTTCCTCGGCCGGGGGGCGCTTCCCGCCGCCGCTGTCCCCGGGGCGCAGCGCCCGGTCCCGCTCCAGTCCCCTCCCGGAGGGTGGGAGCCGCTCATCGCAGCGTCCCCGACGGGTATGGGAATACAGCTGCGACGGGGCGGCCGCGGCCTGCGTCGCTAGGGGGAGGCACGGCACCGGGAGACCGGAATGAGGCGCGGCGGCCCCGCGGGCGGGCGAGCGGGCGGTCGCAGAGGGGGTTGGTGGTGGAAGGAGCGGAAGGCGCAGACACCCCTCGGCCGGCGGCGCCGAGCCCCCCGTCCCGGCTTGACTTCCCGTTTGGGGGCCACGTTCCTCGGCGGGCTTGAGGGAGAGCCTTATTGGTGTGCCTGTGTCTGTCCCCAGAGGGCGCGGGGAGGACGCGCCAGCTGGCGGACAGGAGGGCGCGGAGACAGCACCGTCACGGGAGGAGGAGGCGGCGACGAAGAGGAGGAGGAGAAGCCGCCCGGAGCCTCGCCTCTCTTCGCCTCGCAGACTCTTCGCCGTTGCCACCTCGTCGTCCCTGGCCGCCGGAGATACCGGCGGCCGCCCGTCCTCATGATGGCCTCAACCGCCACCTGCACCCGGTTCAGTGACGAATACCAGCTCTTCGAGGAGCTCGGGAAGTAAGAACGGAACCCGCTGTCGGGACGGCGTGGGGCAGCCGGCTCGGGGCGGGACAGGGGGGAAAAGCGCGGCGCCTTTGGCTGTGGGGCCCCGATGCGTGAGCCCCACTCGGGGGATGTCGCGGCCGGGAGACGCCTTACTGGTGCTGAAAGCCGGTCGGGGTGCCCCGCTGCTGGGCCACACCGCGAGGAGCGCCTCGGCTCCAGCCTTTACACCCACCCCCCCCCCC
>NDXB01017477.1:27384-39852 GCA_002631895.1 Agapornis roseicollis | reverse complement strand
AAATTGATTTGTAAAGTAAAAAAAAAAAAAAATAAAAATAGATACAAACTGCGTGTTTGCTGAGTGAGCACGTGCATGAATTTTGACAGATGTAAGGTATATGAAAGAAGAGAATATACCAAACCCCTGATGGTAAAGTTAATTGGTGGTTGTTAGGTGAGTGGTCTACAGGCAAGTACAGAGCGCTTCTAAAAAACTCATCCAGCCCTCTGGCCTGCAGCTAGCAGCTCTCCTTACCTATGAAACAGGTACCTTGAACCTTACCTCTGAACAGTGTACCTTGCTCAACAAAGGAGATGAGCAAACCTCAGTCTAAGCAGGGAGGATAACACACCTCTGCTGTAAAATTTCATCATCTTGGCACATGAGAAGGAAACAGAAACATCCAGCATCAAAGCTCATGTTTGTGGCAAACAATCTACTGCATGTGTTTTCAGAACTTTGTTCCTGATTTAATTGTAGTCAGGAAGTGCTTGCTTGTAAATTTTCTGCAATGTGAATGAAAGTGTTGCAGCAACAGTCACGTTGCATATTCATGTTGCTGCATGAACAGATGGGGTTCCTACATAATATCCATATTTGACAGTCTTATGGGATTTGCCAAACCTAAGCTTTCATTTATATTTTAACCTCTTGGAGAGATAAGTTTATGATTTAATCAGTCGAGGGAGGCCTTGAAGTTACTTGTACTGTGTAGCAGATTTTGAGCAGAGCTTAGGTATGATTTTGGTTTGGGAGACTTCTTGTGAGAATGGTTTTAATAGGCTCATTAGAATAAATGGTCACCTAATTCAGAGATTTCCCTTGAAACCTTCCTCATTTGGCTGATTTTATTCATATCCTTCAGTAAGTGAAGATGTGTTGTATATTCATTTGAAACATCATGTAACGTGGACAGAATTCTGTAGCTGTGGTACTGCCTTGGAGGGAGGATATTGTACTGTAGAGCAGATGACCTTTGGTTTCCCTTGGGGCAGCTCCAGGTGCTGCTGAACTCTGGTTACTAAAACTCCCTTAAGGACATGTTTTCCACCTTTTTTTGTGGAAAGTTATCACAAATATTAAGTGTCTGCAATATGCAGTTACATTTCAGTATAGAATGCAACCTTCAAGCCCTAATTTTTTTCTTACTTAAGGAACACTAGAGCTATGAAAATCTAAAGCTCACCTTGATGCTTTTTATACTGTGCATACTGCTTGTAAAATGACAAAAAAATGAAGCTCAGGTAAATCGCTTAGTCTTACCTTCATACAGCATCGACAGCTATGAAACTGTGGTTAGAGTTGCACTGATATATGCCCATGGGACTAAATACTCTGCTGATCATGGCATAAAAGCCCTCTTTTTGCAGAGCTTTTTAGTATCATCACCCCAAAAGGGGGGGGGGGCAAGGGTTTTTCTATCAGATTTCTTCATCTTTCCATGGTGCTTTTGCTGATATTCATAATTTATGCTTACTAAGTTTAGCATATTAAAATCACTTCTGGTTGCTTAGTCTTTCAGTTAAGTCCTCTCAGTAGTCTTTTAATACTGGAGAAGTCTAAGATTTATAAGATGATGTACTGGTGCTGGATGGAAAAGCTTCCAAACCCCAGTGACATTGTTTTGTACCTAGAACAGTTTCTGGTATTTTGTAGCTGTTGCATTTGTGTTTTTGGGGGAAAGGAAGGAAGGAAGAAAAAGGTCACTGGTATAGCACTCTGTGCGCGTGTGTGTGTTACATGCAGAAAGAGATGCATCAGAGCTTGGCAAAGCTTGTGTGTACCCAGAGAGCTTGTTTGCTGTAGGAGAATGTTTCACACTACAAGACTTACTAACTAAAGTAATTTTGCTTGTAATGAGGACATGAATTAGTGTTTTTAAATTCTTGTTTATTTGTGGTTAATGTGATTTATCTGTCTAAATTAAGTAATAAATTGCTTTCAATGACATGTTAATCAAAACACGCAATGAGATCAGTTTTCCCAGAGTAGAAGAAGATGCTAATGCGTGGTCCATCCACCCTCCTAGGAGATGTGTATTAATATTACACATGTTGTGAGGACCAGATCAGTGGTACAGCTCACCTTGCATACTCAATAGTGGTAAGTTTAGCATATCTCAGAGATGGTTTTAGGAAACCTGAAGTAAGGGGACTCATGAGTTAGGTGTAGTTCAAATCTGTAATAGATGGTGGGGATTTTTAGCTCTCAAAAGGGTGAGTTTTAATATTCTAAGTTTTGTACATTATTTTGGTCACAGGACATTCTTTACCAATGTAAATTTCACAGGGGTATTACATGTCAACAAAGCTTGTACTCATTACAGCACAAAATGGTTGAAAATACACTGTATTGTCCTTAAAGTAGGATCAGTTTACCTCCATCCCCTTTAAATAGGATTGATGCCTTTTTTCTCCCCAGCTGTCTTGCTTAGATAGTTCTGAATGGTAGGTATTGGTCATATACCAAGACTTGAAAGTCAAATTTAGTCAGCTTCTTCTGTTGTTGTTTAGTGGTCTGTTCTTCATTTTCCTTTTTCATATGACAGTTAAATCTAACTAAAGCTGATACCTTCTGCTTCCAAATCACATTTATTCACTCTCAGGCTTGTACAGAATAAGAACATTTGAGCATCTTATCATCTGGAGTTGGCCTTCAGTGGAAAATGGGAGATAAAATGTATCCAAGGTGAAGTTGATTCCTTCAACAAGGGCAACAATTTTACTTGGTAATCAGGCTCTATTTTAAAATTACCTGGGGAGGTGAGGGTCTTGCTTTCCTACAGAGAGAATTTGGTACTACACTCTTTTACTTTGACAATTTTGCTAATCTTCATCCTGGATTTATTCATGGACAGTATTTGCAGTCTGTTCTTCAGACAGAAATCCCTTCAGAGGATTCTTCATCTTTCATCAGTGTATTTATCAAGGACACTCTTGTCTCCAGTATTATTTTTTTTAACAGCCATCTTCCTTTAGCCTCCCTCTGTATGATGCTTGCCATTATTACAGCCATTCTTCCTTACGTATGCTCTAAGCTAATTTATGCATTATATATGGGTGTTTGAAATGGGGGATTGGAATTGACCAGGAAAAACAAACTAAGGTGAGACCTCATGAGACCTGTATCTGCATGAGAGGATCTTGTCTGGTAAATTCCAGTGTTTATTTACAGATTGATTCCCCTGATTCTGAGACAGATACTGAAGGAATGTCTTTAGTAATTTCACTTCAGCTTTCCCTTTCATCACTACATTTCTTGTCATCTCTTTCACCAGTTTCCTACTAATTTCAAAGCTAGTTTGGTAGTCTCCATTTTTACTAATCCCCAGATGTCTCGTTTTCTTTGCTTCTGCACTTTGAACTATGGATCCTTGCAGAAGGCATTGATTCCTGCCTAGAAAAACCTGACAGAGTAGTGTTTTAGAAGACTTATGTACCCAACCTGATATGCATAGATGTAGATAGTTGGGTTTTTTGTTTGGTTGGTTGGTTTTTGGTTTGGGTTTTTTTTGGCACAGTTTCTCAAGATCACACATATTTGAGACCAAAGACAAAAACCCAGTTTTCTCCATCACAGAGGTGTTGTTCAGTTCATGATATACTAGCTTTCTACAGCCTGCCATTACTCTCACCTCTGTGCAAGGTCAAGTAGAAACTGCTATGAAAATAGCTTCATGAAATGAAGCTAAATTAGGAATAGTGTTTGTCGAGTGTTGACTTCTGTTTCTGCAACCACAGATGCTCATGTATTCAACAAAATGCTGAAAAAAACCCAACCCAACTGTGCAAATATACTTACAGTAGCTTAGATCTTGTTTGTTTAAAGAAAAGTCTCATTGATTCACACACGAAAGAAACTGAAACACTTCAAAAATGTTGCTAACTGTTGTTGACTGGTTCAGTCAATAAAATGTGTGAAATGGCCTAACTAGCTCAATATGGATTTGGAGTTTTCCTCTGAATGCATTGCCTGGCATTTTAAGTTTATTCCCCCAGCAGAGGCCACCTCCCATCATGTTTCTCAAACCCTAGTTTATAGGAAACTGATGTTTCATAAAGCTGTGAGAGTGGACAGTAGAAGCTTCCTGAACAGGGAAAATGTATGAGCTTCTGGTTACGTGAGTTGTCCTGCATGCAGTTCTCTTGACTAGTTTGTATTTTCAATATTTTGTGAGGAAATTCTGGTGGTTACCAGTGATTATGTGGGTCTGAGGGGTTGTGTAAGAGGTCACAGATACTGCTTTGCGCAGATATGCTGCTCAGGTATGCTGCTTTGCTGGGGCTCCATAGAGTAGACCATTAGAGCTTTCCGTATGAGAGGGCCTAGCAACCGTGGTGACAGGCTTCTCACTGCCCTCACCCTTCTGTGGGAGCTGGGTACTTGATGTCAGTTCCAGTTCCATTGTAAAGTGCATCCAGGGCTTCTGGAAATAAGGGCTAAGTAGATGAGTTTAAGATCTTGAGCTCGGTGAATGTGTTTTGGAACAGAAGAGTTAATTCTATCAAGTCTCCACAATCTAATCTTGGAAAGGAGGCAATTTTACATCAGTCAACAGTGCCTTTCTATTTAGCAATACAGGTGTGACAACTAACATAGTGAATTTTGCTAACGGGTGTAAGCATTCATGAGATCAGTACCTGGGTTTGCATCTGTCTTGTTTACTGTCCTACACAGAATCTAGTCTTTTTTTATTAAAAACAATATGAAATGGGTTTTTAAGCAAAAGTATTCATTAGTAGTGAACCAGACAGCTTCACGTAAAGCCACATACGGTTTGGCATAACCTTGTTTTGTTAAAACATTGGAGTAGTATTTCATAAAAATGAGAGGTATGATTTCAAATGAAGGGAGTATTAAACTTCCTCGGCTTTATAAATATTCAGGCTGCTTGACTGGTTTAACTTTCTAAAGCAGATGTGTGTACCTTGATGTTGGGTTTCCTGCTTCATGAATTTTAATGATCAATCAAAACCTGATGCTAGACAGATTAAAAACCAAAACAACAAACAAAACTCCTATTATTTATAGTACAGTGTTGTGATAATTTGTTGAGATTCTCCCTGCCTCCTCCCTTTTCCTGCGTCACTTAGAAGGAGGAAGGGAAAGAGGTCCCTATAAAGAGAGTAATGGTCCCTTGGAAAGAGATTGGAGGAGCTGCAAGATGTAGTTCTACAGAAACGGGAAAAAGAAAAAAGGCAATAGCTTGTTTCCAGGACTGAAATATGAGCCACGAGTACTGAATACATGAGGTATGAAACAAACTGGTGGTAATTCAGAATTAACGGTGGCTTCCTCAGTAAATAATAGGATTCTGTAATCATACCAGGTTAATACTAATATCAGACTTCTACAGCAAAAGTCAGTTGAATCAGGTGCGTATTCTTTAGATCTCTTAAATATTCAGCAGACCATGAAAATTCTATGCAGAAAACAGGATTATGGGACTGTGAACTATATACCAAATGTAATGATCTATGTACCTAATGCTGCAATCACATTTCTTGCAAAAACCTTAGCAACACATCAAAGCTCAGGTATCTGAAGTTGACCCACCTGAATCTGTAACATAGCAGTTACTGAACAATCTCAGCTGTGATTAGAAAAAAAAATCTCTTTAATTATATTATGTGAATGCATTTTCAGTGTGAGAATGACATATACAACAGCTGTCTGAACGACTGCAAGTGGCTTCAAAATAAGAGGTAAAAGCCCCAACAGTTGTCTTACAGAGCAGAGATTGTCAGCTCTGGGAGTTCTACTAGTCCCCAGAAAACCCAGGTTTTTATGACATCACAAGATGTAGCTGTATAAAATTATCCATGTGAATTTGGGGTATTTGCAGACTAAATCTGCTTCTGCACTTGCATGCTGGGATGAACAGAATGCAGGCATGTGCATTTTGATGTTTTGTGTCTTCGAAGGATTCCCCCGCCCCTCCATGTTCTTAACATACTGTTTTTTGCCAAGAGAAGAGTGTATGAAGGAACCATTGAAGAAACTTTGTCTGAGAACTTCAGTAGGTGATGTTTAAGCTCACGTACTTTGTTTTACAACTGCAGCAGATTTAATTGCATGCAGTCAGGAAATTCCACTGGTGGGCAATAATTTTCTTGAACTGCTGTAACCTGATCATGTTTAGTCTCGTACCTGTATCCATTGTAACTTCTGGTGAGATAATAGAAGGATATGGATAGTTTCAGACTCTGTGCTGTTCACATATCCTCATGTACACTTACTCCACCAGGTTTGTTAGGTATTAAACAGCTCCTGCTTTGAGGACCGTTGTTCTCAAGTCAGATCCTTGAGGCAGTTTATAAAATGGGCCTCTGAATTTGGCAAGTGTTGGTGTGCTTTTTGTTTGTTTGCTTTGGTGAGGTTTGTGGTGTTTCTTGGATTGAAGTTCTAACATTGTGTCTGTGAGATGGGGCCCTTTTAACCTCATTACAAGGTAATTAGATTGTTTTAAGCAGTCTCTCATACTGTTCCATTTGGTGGAAATGTGCTTGTTTTCCTTTTCCATATTATAAATAGTCAGTGGGATGAAAGTTCTTGTAGTTCAAATGTTAGAAAAATCCTTTTTTGAAATTCACGCCTATTTGAATTGAATGTGCTTTGGATATATCTCAATTCTGGCATACGTTTTCACCAAAATAATCTCATGTACAGTATTTAAGCACCTTAAATGGGCAGTTAATACCACTGCAAACTCTACACTTAACCAGAACTCTCTGTGAAACTACACATGTTTGAGCTTAGATTTGCTATGGTTTTATATTACATGCTTAATCTTTGAACTCAAGTCTGCTCTGATACCACAAACACATCCTTTGTGTGTGGTAGTGCTTTCTGAAGGCTGCTCTTCTCTCACAGTAACATTTACCCATTCCATTCCTACCAGAAAACTGTGCTGCTTTAGCTTTGGTTCAGCTTTCTGAATTGCAGTTTGAGCCTATCTATAAAAACGTGAAAATAACACATGGGCTGTCGGCTTGGATCTGTTGGTGCACCAGGGTTTCTTCCGTTTTGTAAGTGTGGACTGCCTTCCATGTAAGAGGAGAAGAGGCTGTAGAGGAAAGGAAGCAATGGCATGGATAGTAGTTACCAAGAGAGAAAACCTCATGGTTATTTTTAAAGGATTAAGAATTTGGAGGGGGGAGATGTGGTTATCTTATCTGGAAGGTGTGATGTTCATTTAACCTGTTTATTAGTAATTTTGCCTTTTCAAGACATGAAAATACTATGTTGGCATCCCATTATGCTGTCATTCATGTCTGCAGCTAATGAACTATTTTGTAGTCAACTATTAAAGGTTTGTCTTGAATGATTTTATATCCAAATATAAAGCAGAGTAAGACTTTGCGATACAGTCGGCATTGTGTGCTTACAGCGATACCTGTACCTCATTAGTGTGGGAAGAGTCTTCATATTTTCATGCAACTTTCTATGAACAACTGAATAAAACGGCCCACCACTACTTCAGCCTGATTCTCATTAAATAAATGGGTGCTCTGTGGTGGATTGTTGAGTGACAAGCACTGCAAATGCACTTGAAGTTTTCCGTAATGACTAAGCTTTCTTGACTAATATAAAAATGAAGGGTTGCGCAGGAGGGAGCAATGTTGTCAAACCTGTCATCAAGTTCTCAGAGTAGGTTTGAGTACTTGTAATGTGCTTCCTTTTATTGACTTGGAAATTTGCAAAGGTTGATTATAGAAGGGGAAAATAAATGTTTAAAAATGGTGGAAGAAAATAGCTTTAGAGTTATCTGTGCAAAGGCCTAAATAGATACGTTTTTATTGCCTGCATTTTATTGAAACAGATTTTGTCAGCTTGAACTTCTATCTCTTTTGGGGATGGGGTAAATAAATTATTGATGATTCTACAGTCCTTTGACAGTGTTTGGATGGTGAACTAAAAAAAGTAATTCAGGAAAACTTGTATTTGTTTTCCTGTTGCGAGGCTGTCATCATTACCTGAATGTCACTTCTTTTTGTTACTGTAAAGAAAAAGAAAAAACACTACCCCACGAATGAAGGAGTCTAAAATGTGAGCTGTTAGTGTTGTAACAACTGGCAAACAACAATCATTGCAGCAGTTTGGTAACAGCAGTTTGAAAAATAAGAGAAAAAAAGCAAAACCAAACCAACCAACCAGAAAAAACAATAACCCAAACCCCTAGAAAGCACAATTTTCTTGAGGCTGCAGAGATGGTAGTTAGAAAGTTAAGTGTGCAACAGCTCAGCAAGATCTTCTTCTAATGTCCTAATAATCGTCCATGGAAAACCCTGGAAAGCTTTGGGTGTACAGCAAGGTGGAGATCTGGGAAGTATCTGTGATGGACTCTCCTTTGTCTGATCTTTGTATTGTAAACTTTGGCATAATCCCCCACGTCTGTTAGAGCCAAAGGGTAGAGCAGCATTTTTGGACAGCCTTTTGCTGCATTCATCACCAGCATAGCTACCAACACTTAGAATGGCACTTCTTTTGTAATCTTGTGGTGGGCTGTGTTTGATGGGATCAGAATGATACATAATTCCTCCTCTGAACTCTGTTTTTATCGTTTGTTGTCTCAGCAGGGTTCGCTTTAACTTGTGGAACTGTTGTATTTTTATGCAGTTGTAAAGCGATACGGAGAAATGGGGAGGCAATGCTGCTAAAATGGCAGATGGCTCTCTTGTGCCCTCTGCCAAAGAAATTAGAATAAACAACCAAGTATTTCCTTTAACTTTTGATTTCTGATGTTTCTTTTAGGAAATAGCCTATTGTATTTTCACTCTTGTGTACTTCTCCAATGATTCCCCTTGAACATCAAGAGCTAAATCAGGAACCAGTGAATTGCCCTGGGAAGACTATAAAGAAATCCCAGTATAGAGGGCTGATTTCAGAATTGTCTTTTAAAAATTAGCACACGATTGGAACAACGTCAGTAATTCTGTTTGTAGCACTGCATCCAGTGTGAAAGCAAGCATAGGATTCTGAGGGTGCTCCCTGTGCCAGCCTTGGCTGAATCCAAGGAGAGTTGAAATTGGTCAGAGCACGTGGGTGAAAACTGCACTGTAATATTGACAGGTGCCAGTCAGTAAAACTGTGGTTTCCATTCCTTTCTATAAACATGCAGGTAACTTGTACATTTACTTGTACATTTTTAGGACGGAATGGCATTACACAGCAGTTGACCACTAGAAGTAGTCAGTGCTTTATCCCCATTGAGCTGATAGGAAAATTGCAGAATATGTCACAAACATTTTATGTATGTATGATATTACTGCCACTCATCCAGGCAATGTCAGACCAAATAAAGATCACTTGAACTTGTCCTATTAGTAGAGCATATTTGCTGACAGTAATAAATGGGCTATGGAAAGAGTTTTCAGGCAGTCTGTTCAAAACTCCATTCTCTTTCTTTTCATTCTCCTTTACACCCAGCTGCTCCTCCAGTGAATACAGGGGGTTTGTGTATGGCTTCTTCATGTAAAATTCTCAGTCTCTTTCTTGCCTCTCCTTTTTGGGGAAATGCTTTGCAGGTATCACTGGAAACAGGCTGAGAAATTTCAGATGCTTGTGTGGCCTGTGACAGAATAACAAGCAAGGTAAGTGTGTTTGGCACCTTGCTTGTACTCTGCCTGACTGCTGCAGCTTCTGCAGCTTCAGGTGTAACTGTGTTAAGGGGCTTCGTCAGTGATATTTTTCTCTTGCTGCTGATATGGCACAAACATAGGCTTCACTTAGAAACACTGCTCCAATATAATGCCTCAAAGATGAGAAAGGGCTGAGATGTACTACAGAACGTTTTGAATTAGCATATCTGAGTTTTAAACATGCAGAAGGGGAACGTAGGCTTCCGTTTTAAGATGTTTCAAACCCATGTGATCAAAATGTCAACCTTCAGAAATGAACTACTGGTGTTGATGGAGTACGGTGTTAACCTGTGTTATGTCTTGGTCTTCATTTTCATATGCCATAGTAAAACATTCTATAACTGGAATAATTTTATGCCATTAGTTGACTAAAAATAGCCTAAACCAATATTCAACATCTTAACACTCAAAGGATGAAATGCTTTGATTAATATTAAAAACTCAGTGGAAAAGACTAGGAGTAACTGACATTGAGAACACTAATGGTTTGGTTTTTCTTACTGGGAGGAAAGGAACATGATGATAAAAGGTGAAAGGCTGTTTTGCCTTTGGTCCTAATATTGTTCATATTTGGTACACTACTTAAAATTACTGGTTGATCCTGTGACCATAAAATATCTACAACATTCTTGAAATATTATTTCTGGCAGAAATTATTGCGAGTCAGGGAATAGCATGCAGCTTCAGTGCTGCAAAATGCTGTTAGAGAAATGAGCCATGCTTCTGCCTGGGATGATGTATTCTTGTTTGCAGTGAGGTTTGTAAGCGATGCAATTACAGTCAGTGAAGAAGGTGTCATGCAGAGAAGATTGCCAAATCAAGCTCCACTTAATGAAAGTCTGACATGGAATGCTTGCCATGGTTCCTAGTTTTCAGATCTACTGCTACAGAGATGCTGCACGTTCTCCATGAAATACAGATCTCATAATGCTTGTTCACCTTTCTTAATGTCTTTGCGTGTTCCTGGAAGGGATTATCTCTGTCTGCTAAGCTCCTTAGTTGCTCTGCACAACCCTTTCCTTCCCAACTGTTCCCTCAAGACATTTATAGGTACAGCATCAACAACATGTGCCTTCTTAGAGGGCTGAGATGGATATTTATATAGGCTTTTACAGTCTCATTTGGCTGCTAAGGAAATTCACCTGTAGGGTGAAGATGCTCGTAGAGTGTTCCATTCATATTGAATATTTGTTTCTTGTGGTTTTTCACCCCTCTTCCTACATTTCTGTGTTCTACATGAGACAGTGGTGGCTTGTGAACATGAAGAAAATGCAGTAGGAGAGAAGAGCAGATAGAGAGGGCGAGGATGGAACCAAGAGCATTTTTGGGTTTTTTAATTGTGATGTTGGAAGGCTATGAAAGCATATTAGCTGTTTAACTTCCCTTACGATGCTTTGCCACGACATCACAGAATCAAACTTCAAGGGATAGAAAATGTCCTTTTGCAGTACAGTTCCTCAAAGAGCACATTTAGACTATGAAGCAGGCTGTAACTGGAAAGGATATTTCTCTGTTGTAATTACCTAGTATATCTTTATGTATGCAGTCTCTTCACAAGAAACTCTTTGAAAAGATAACTCCTAATCAAATGATGCTTTTTGAATGGGCAGTAAAAAGTGCATGTAAAAGATGAGAACAACAGTCTCCTAAAAACCTGCTTTACTGAGAAGGAGGAACTGTCACGTCAGTTTTCATTGAGAAGTCTGTCGTGTAGCTTAAGGGCATTTTCACATGAAGTATTCAGGCTAGTGTTCCATACTTAAGTGTGCCTGTAAGCTATCATTAGTTACTGTATAGATGTATAAATCTTCTGAGGAAGTTCTTCAACAATTATTTCTGTGCATAAACTGTTCATAAAGAAACGCTAAGCTGTTAATACTGAGTTATTTTAGTCTGTCCTAGCTGTTCTTCCCTTTCTGGCAAAATTAAGAGCTATATCTTGTCTTTTTGCTGAAAGCAGACATGTCATTGCTGTTTAACTTGTTTTAAAGCAGTAATGTAAAAAAGGCTTCAATGATGCTACCTACCCGGTAAATCCTTTTGTGTGCTTTTAGACTTTCTAGTATGCAGCCTCCTCATAAGGCATTTCACTGTTAAGGAAGCAGCCTTGGTCTCACTTCCTTTACAATGACAGAATAACCCTGGGTAATAGAATAATTTCAAAGAACAATTAGAGAGCTTGGTTAAAATAATTCTGTATATGTGATACTTGTAAATGCAGCTGGAGATACCTGGAGGAGTGTCTTGTGAAACTCATGAATTTTAACGTGGATAACACAGAAAAGGGTATTTTGGGATAGTTAGGTGAAGTAGAATCTTTTTCCAATCAAATTGATGAAAGACTGCAGTAAAGTTTTGATAATTCAGAAGGGCAGTGAAACATGCCGAGCAATCTCTTAGGATTTGGAGGAGGAAGAGGGGAGATCCCCTTAGGGGGAGGGGGGAAACTACTATGGGATGGGATGGGATGGGACCAAAACTGCAACAAAAAACCCCCCAGAACTGATCCCCTAGAGCAAAACAGATGACTGGGAAACTTCTCCCAGAAGCTTTGTTAAATTTTGCCCAAATGGTTAACCAGAATCTGGCTGAACTGCTGATGGAGGAAAGGGAATGGGAAAACACCGCAGTTCTCATGTACGGTGGAGGAACTAAACATACTTCTGAAGAATGTTCTTCTGTCCTGTCCTGCCAGAATGAGTTCTTGACTTCTTTTAAACTCAGAGGAGAAGTTCCTAGGAATTCTTCTGGATATTAAAGAAGAACTGAATAATATTTCTGCTAGTCTGCCCTTTACTCAAAGCTAAGTGATTACTTTCCCTCCTCCACCCCCCCCCCCCCCCCC
>NDXB01017477.1:0-19076 GCA_002631895.1 Agapornis roseicollis | reverse complement strand
GGAGATGCTCCAGTCCCTGATCATCCTTGTGGCCTCCTCTGGACTTGTTCCAACAGCTCCATGTCCTTTTGATGTTGAGGACACCAGAACTGCCCCCAATGCTCCAGGTGAGGTCTCTCGAGAGCAGAGTAGAGAGGCAGGATCAGCTCCTTGGCCCTGCTGGTCCCGCTCCTTTGGATGCAGCCCAGGATACGGTTGCTTTCTGGGCTGCAAGCGCACACTGCAGCCGGCTCATGTTCATGTTCTCATCGACCACCACCCCCAAGTCCTTCTCCTTGGGCTGCTCTGAATCTCTTCTCTGCCCAACCTGTGGCTGTGCCTGGGATTGCTCTGACCCAGGTGTAGGACCTTGCAATTGGCATGGTTGAACTTGATGAGGTTGGCATCAGCCCAGCTCACAAGCGTGTCAAGGTCCCTCTGGATGGCATTCCTTCCCTCCAGCGGATCCACCCAACCACACAGCTTGGTGTCATCACAAACTTGCTGAGGGTGCACTCGATCCCACTGTCCATGGCAGCCACAAAGATGTTGCACAAGACCGGTCCCAACCCCGATCCCTGAGGGACACCACTCGTCACCGGCCTCCAGCCGGACACTGACCCATTGACCACAACTCTTTGCGTGCGGCCATCCAGCCAGTTCTTTCTCTGTACTTCAGTATAGGTTCAGAAATCTCTAAAACGTGTCTGGTTTTACCAGTGTTACATATCCATGCGGAATAACAATAAAAGGAGGATGCTCAGGAGAGCAGGGGGAGGCTTTGCTCTTTTGATCCAGCCATGAAGAGCAGTGGAGCTGCTTTGAAACTGTTGCCCTGCTTCAAAACCACGGCTCTTCCTTCTTGAAGCCGGGGGCAGGAGCTGTTACTCCGCAGTCCCTCAGTCAGCCAGCCTTTCTTCTGTAGGTCTTTGCGCAGTTTTTCTCCATTCTCTACTATTTTTCTTGGCATCTTCCTGTCCATGCCTGTGGGAAACACATGTATTTATTTAAGGTACATTCTTAACTGCCAGAAGACTTACCTGAAGCTCTGTGAAGTTAGGCAGACCTGCCATGTGCCAATCTAACAGCTGTCAATTGAAGCTTTTACGTGAAGAATGGCTGGGTCGAGCAGCTGCAGGATGTAGTTTCCTGGTAATATTTGATAAGCACTCAAATAGGCGTGCAGTGCTTATGTCCTGGAAGTGCTTTAGAGCACTCTGGCGTCCTTATGTGGCCAGCAGGATAAGAAGCATTTCATTGTTTTAGATAGATACGATTAGTTATTTCTTCAAATGGAGTACACTAAATAGGAACTTGAAAGAGGTTGCATTTAAAATTGTGTCTGTTTGGAGCTTATCTCACCTCTCAGTACTTAAAGGAACTGCTCTTAGTGGTTCACCGATTAGATTGTTCAAAGAGAGATTTGGGGTTCTTGACTTGCTGAGCATGGTTGAAGTTGGTGAAAGTAATTTGATTAATATTGGTTTTGAATAAGGCATGTTAATCAAGAATTGTGTTTGGGGGGCAGTAATACCTCTCTACTGCTTTTCAGTTAGATTCAGAACTTTTTGTCTGATTTTCTTACATGCGTCAGCAGTAAAAATGCTGACCCGATTCCTTCTAAGGAGTCAGTTGCACAGAGGATGTTGTTTGCAGGCAAAAATAGAAATAAAACCCAATTTTATCTACTGAGAGTTGTTGCTGGTGGTAATACAACTTGATTTTTGAATTCTGGGATGAGATTGCATTTCAGAAGAATGTTAATTCTGCTGCAGAGACTGCATGGATATAGAAGTCAAGTTACTTTGTTCCATGATTTTTATAAAGCTGTTCTCAAAATGCGATCACAGCAATAAAATGGAATGTGCCATAGTATCTGTGTTGTTATGCTACCAAATGAAACCGTATACTGGTTATATTTAACACAGGTAATTACTAGCTTGAAAGGCTTATTTGTGGCATTAAATTTTGAGCTTCAGGTTAGAACCTATAATCCAAAACCTGGTTTCTAAATGTGTAGCTTCCTTCCTGTGTTGAGATTACACTTTTTGTTGCAATAAAAAGTCTGTATGTTGTGCTTGCAGTATTTGTAAGGGACGCACCCAGGAATGTTTAAGTAGGCACTTGACCAATATGAGCTTTACATAGAGATACAGTGCTTTTCTGAGTGCTTGCTATCCTTCTGTAGGTCTTTACCGTGAGAAGAACTGCTTCTAAATGCCTGTGTTTGTGATGGAAAGCTAATCTGCTGCAAGTTTTGATGTGATCCGTTCTATTTACTCTTAACATTTATAAATGAAACTTGCATTGTGTGTGAGTCCATGTGTAGATGAGCACTGAAATATACTGCCAGGTGTTACTGTGAAGGTACAGTGTATCGGTGTGCCTATATGAAGCCATGAACTTCCACTTTGTGAACATGCACTGACTGTAATGTGTATGTCATATGCTTTTCATTATGTTTTTTTAACTACTTCATGGACTGAACTCTGTGGTGTTCAATGACAGAAAATTCTGAGGGAGACAAGGTGCCACTGAGTGGTTCTTGTATGCAACCATTAAGTGGGTATGGTAAAGAACATGGGGAACCCCCACCCCCAGAAACAGTAAGAAAAAGAGAAGCCTCCATTGTTCTTCACTTTTTCATCCTGAATTTTGGATGGGTAGAAATCAAGTAATAAAGCACTTGATTGGAAAAACCCCTTGATCTTATGAATGAAGATTTGGAGGCTTTACTTGGTGATTAATTTGGCAAAAGCAGAGTAGAAACCTTAAGAACAGTTTGTGGTACAAAAAGGTGGAAGGAGCAGGAGAAATAGAGCAAGAGGGGTTGTACAACCAAAGATAATGGAAAACAGTGCCACACAAGGCTGTTGAAAGCGTGATAAGACTTTTTATCTCATTATTTAGTTGGTGATATTTCTTTCTTAAATCTCTCTTGTGATTTTGAGAGTAGTATGTGTTTTTTGCAAGTGATCTGTGGAACCAAATTTGCCTAAAATACTGTGATCTAGAGGAAAAGCTCAACTCAAGAATGTGTGAAGGTTCAGTTATTTCTGCAATGAGACTCAAGCGTCACAGATATTCTGGTATCTCCCTTGCCATAAATGATGCTGTGTCTGTGCCCTGACAACTCCAAAGTGTATGTGTTTTCTATATCAGAATGCTCAACAAGGTCTGTGACCATCGATTTCCCTCTTTTAGTTTCATTTGCTTGACATCTCAAGCTGTGAATGCTTACAAGGGCTGCTGAAATATTTCAGTGCTTCTGCTTTAGCCTTTTAGTGTATTCAAATATTCCTATGCATGCACAGCTACTGAAAACACAGGCCTCATTAACACATTCTTGTTTTGCTTTTTGGCAAAGCAGTCACACATTAAGCGAGGCACTACTTGCAGCCAAGATGCTGATTTTCATAATCTTATCAAAGATAGTAAGTGGACAAAAATAAACATGTCTCTTAATCTTAAAAAATGAGTTGCTAAAACTGCACATGGTGGGTGGTGGCTTCTTAAAACACATTTTGCTTCCACCTGAAGCTGTAAAATAGCTCTTCTCAGGAGCTCTGTTTCTGAATTCAGGCTTATAAATAAATCACTGAAGTTGTGGAATCTTGTATTTTGTTGCAGCATTGACACATTTGTGAATACTGCAATCAGATGCTTTGAGGATGGGAACTCCAGTGTTAGGAGTGGTGCTATCTTATTTTGAATATATATCAAAAGTTGCTGACTAGGAAAAGCATTTATTTTATTGTGAAGCAATGGGGGAAGTAGGAAAGCAATATCTCAGCATCACCAAAACTATGTTTATACCAGTGATGCTGCAAATGCCCTAAGTAAATGTATTTTTTGAAGGACCACTTAATGCCATAGGCAACTTTAGAAGTTTGTGGCACTGAAATAATTCAGCTTTGCAGTTGCTCGTTCTAAGTTTTCACTTTAGTTTTTATAGATTCATTTCCCTGAGATCAAGGCCTTGCGTGTTTAAATTCCTACTGGCCAGCCCTTTCTTTATGTAAGATTGGATGTTACTGTGTACAGCTGCTATGCTGTGAAAACAGCGGTGTGAGGGGGAGAAAATACATGTTTGTGTGTGTTTCTCCTCTTTATTGTATGCATGCATATATAATCCCAGTGTTTTCCCTTCAGATTCATTATGGGTTAGATACTCTCTGCACATTTGCCAGTGAACTGGGTGAAAAGCTGGTGCAGGTTTCTTAAACGTTAGAAGAGGTAGAGATGTGAGGGTGGTGAGGCACTAGCACAGGTTGCCCAGAGAAGCAGTAAATGCTCCATCCCTAGCAGTGTTCAAGGCCAGGTTTGGCAGAGCCTTAGGGGACATGATGTGGTGTGAAGTATCCCTGTCCATGGCAGGGGGGTTGGAACTAGATGATCTTAAGGTCCTTTCCAACACAAACCATTCTATGGTTCTACAATTCAATGCATACTGCACATCTAAGGAGAGAGTTACAATCGTCTGTGACCTTTCCCCAGTTCCTTAATGCTTCTCAAAAGCTGTTTGGCTAAAAAGATTTTAAAGAAGCAGTCTGGACTTTGTTATCCATATGTAATTTTGATCAAGTGTCTGCAGAATCTGGGGAGGAAGCACATTCTCTGGTTATACTTGCAGGTGTATCACGTTAGCACTAAAGCCTTACTCCAGAAGGGTTTGCCAGCGCTATCAGCTGGAACAAAAAGATGCCTAATTTTGGTAAAGCTGGAAAACTTACTGTACCAGAGGCTTGAAACAGACTTACCTTGTTCTTTATGTCCAAGTAAGTGTATTTGTGGAATTTGCTATCAGTGAACTCTTCAGTTGTGGGTTGGCTTTAGTAACAAGTTGTCAGGCTGGTGCTATATGGCTGGAGAGTATCTCTTTTCACAACAGGCAGTTTAGAGTGTTTAAACTTATAGAATGAAAAGTCATTTCCACAGTGGGTGCTGAATCTGCAATGCCTGAAGATACTCTCTTTTTAAGACTATTTTAGCTTGAGGTGCCCAGGTGAAGTGGAAGCCATTCAGTTGTTAGTACTTTAGCACTGCGGTCAAGCACTTTTTAGATCTGTTTTTATTCCCCCTACTCTTAACAAGTCTGTAGTTTGCTTTTGCCTTGTTTGCCTGCCCCTGACATTCATGTTAGCACTTCACCCTTGCTCAGTCATTTTGTCTTTGCAAATTCCATGTCTCCAGCTACTTTATACCTGTATCACTGTAGTGTTTTGAAGCACATTATAACAGGAGAATATTCTCAAGGTTGACTTTTCTTTCTTTCTACTGTACTCAGTAGTTGCACGGTATAAATTGCTAGATGTCTGTATCCATTACTTTGAGAGCATGGCATTCCGTACTAAATATAATTGAGAATATAGACTGAAAGGTTTTTTCCCAGGGAAATTCCACCCTGGTGAGAAAGGATGTTAGAGGCAAATAGCGCATTCTGCCTGAGTTGGGAGTGATTGCCTCAATGTACAAAAATATTGGTTTTATTTTTCCTTTTTTTCCCCCTTGCTCCCAAGTTGCAAATGGCTTCTGCTGTTTGTTTCTGGGCTTTTGTTTTGTAGCTAGTACCGAAGCTCTGAAACCCTTACAGCATTTACTTTCTGTTCTGGATGACACTGAACTCTGGAGAGTTGAGAGGAAAAGTTCACCTCGGTGCTTAACTGCAGTGAGCAAGGCAGCTCACTCAGCTTGCCTTTGTTGATCTCTGTGTTACATTCGCAGTTTGTGAGCTGAAGAGAACTTGTTACAGAAATAGTGACACAAAAATAGGTTTAAATCTCAGTGCAATATTGTAGTTCTGGCTTCAAGTAAAAGTTGGTTATGTGTTCCATGGCACTAAGTTGTTTTTTGTGTTACTGTCTTCTGCCTCAGTGGAAGACTCTAGAAAAAATATTCAATCTGTCTTGATTTCCCCATCATTGAAATGCAAATTATTGCTGTTATCTGTAGAAATAATCAAGGAAATAGCTTGTCACTATTTGTAGAGGAAGAATAAAGAACTAGGATATTTTGCAAAATGGAGAACACTTTATAAAGCAATTTTCTGAAAAGTAGGTATAAGATCTTAACTGGTTAAATTTCGTATTTGTGATTTGCTTTCCTTTTGCCAGTGTTTTCAGTGACTGTGTAGAAAAAAAAAACCCAACAACAAGCATCTCAAAAAGTACTTTACTAAAATACACTTCTTTAGTAATCTAGAATAGATTCTTCTTTATGTAATCTAGAACAGCTCTTTACTATTAGCAGGAAGTCTTGAGGTAGCCTTTCTAATGAACCTTAAAGCCCTAAAGGTTTTTCTGATGAACCAGATCTTTCTTCAGACAGATCCAAATTTGTTCTTTGTAGCCACAGCTGATTATATTGTACTTTTCATGAAGTGGTGCTTCATTTTTGTTTAACACATGCGTGTAGAATTATCTATGAATGGAGAAGAGATTTCTAAACGCGCAAAAGTGGATGAAGGCCCAAAGGCTGTAGCTGGGAAAGGGAAGCCCTAGCAATAGGATACACAATAGAACTGTGCTTTGCTTTTTATAAACCTGTTCCAGTTTGAGAATTAAGAGGAAAATGCAAACCTTGCATCCAGAAGCTGTCACTTCACCTGAGAGCTTTGCTATCTCTCCAGCTCATTTCACATTTTATCTTGAGAAGCTGGGATCCAGATAAGAAATACCTTTCTCCTTTTGAGACAGAAGCTTTCCTAAACTTTATTGTACAGAGAATTTGTAAATTAAGCTGATTGTGACTCCTTCCTGGTACAGGACATGAGGTTATTTACAGAGATACAGAAAGCAGGTCTAGAAATGCTTTGTGGTAGATAAAGGGGGAAGCTGACTGGTTTTGTACTGAAACCCAGCAGACTGAAGTTTAACTTCTGTGTACTTGTACCTGGTCTGCTGTGCAACTGCACAGTAAATTTTAGTATCTGTTCAGTAGACTTTGTGCTCTTACTCTGTATGGACTGTGATTTTCTTGGCCTGTAACGATTAATGGACAGGGATGGAAAATGGAACACTGTCTCTGAAAGCCTGGCAAAAGTATTTGTGCTGTTCTTCCATGGCCCTTGCAAAGGTGAATACTTAATGCTCCCACTAGTAAAGTACAATACCTAAATATTTTGCTTGCTGATATAGTTTCTCTTAAAGCTCTGTGTAAGTGGTCATAGTGTGACCATTTCAAGGCTATCTTGACTGGGAATAGTCAGGGGCCCAGAGTGAGGGCATCTGTGCCAAAAACTGTGAATGAAATATAGCAGTGGCTAACATTTACAGTTAAATTAGTAGCCTAATTTGGACATCACAGATGATGAGAAATGGTTATGCTACGGAAGGAGATACTTGCTAGTAATAGAAGAGTCAATTGCCTCTGTTTTTAAAAGTCTGAAGAACAGCATTTATAGTCTAGCAGAAAAGTCACTACTTTTCCTCTCCAGGCTGTATCTTCTTGCTAGCTGTCAGTGCTGGAAGTACATACACCAGTACCAGCCAGCATCTCGGACATGAAAGTCACTAACGGTGTTCATATGTCTGCAATTCACAGAACTTACAAGATATGTCAGTGTTAGAAACAGCTTCCCGACATCCTTAAATGATTCAGTTAACTCTCTTAAGCCTTACGTTTCAGTAGAGAAGCCATAGCAGGTAGTTTTCCCCTCCCGTCAGCCTGGTGTGTTTCTAAGCTACTCTGAACAAAGTGTGACGAGCGTCAGTGGCTTCAGTTGGCTTGAAGAACCTTCAGCTACTGCTTGCACATGGAACGACTGGAAGCATAATTGTGGGCACATAACAGAAGGTGTAACTACCGGCTTTTGTTCTCCAGGTTGCTTTCTGTGTTTAGGTACGAACGGCGTCCCCAGGGCTTTGGTTTTGGTGGGGAGGGCTTTATGTTTTGTTTTGTAGTTTTTACTTTGTTCTGTTCTTAACATTAAGCAGGAATTGCTCATGGATTGGGATTTTAATTACTTCAGTAGTTCTCTGCTAATAAAGAACATTAAATTAGCAGAACGCTAGTCTGTTTTTAAAGGCAAGGCTGACTCAGTGAGCACACAGGCTTGTAAAGGAAACCTGCTTATTTGGGACTTATTTTTTCGTTCTTTTTAAGTCTTTTGTATTTTGATTATAGATTAAAAGAATAGGTTAGGTTTTTATTCTGAAAAGCAATGTTGTTTTTACTTTTTCTGTATTGCTGCTGCTGCTGACTGCATTTTGTTTTTCTCCAAAGGCCAGGACAATAACACTAAGTATTTAATCTCTTCATCTACTTAGTCTATGCTGAAGAAACTTTTAAGTCTAACTTCATTTTAGCAGCTATCTGACACTCTTAGTGACAGTGACACTGGCTTTGCTTGTGGCTCGATCCACAAGGTTACATAAAGAGACAAACCCAGGGTATCTTTTTCTGCAAGAGAAAAATCTTCCTGTATTGTGTTGTCTCATTCCTATATGCTGAATAGTTGCACAGGTCACCAAATCTTCACAGGTATTTTTGGACTACATTTGGAAAAGAGAAGTAGCAATTGAGGAATTTCTCAACAGAGTTTGAGCAGAAATAAAACCAGTTAAAATAAATGAACTTAACTGCTTCAAAACAGCCCATTAAAATATGAAAGGCAAGGGAAGGGATTTTCTCCTCCTGTGGGAGGAAAAAGTGAAGGCAAACTATGTTCAAAAATCTTTTAGGCTAGCCTAAAATACGTGGACACAGTTTACTTTTTCATATGTGTTTCTTTTACACTGTAGTACTGCTGCTTTCATCAATTGTCTAAAAACCAAAACCCAGAAAAGGTAGGAGTTTCATTTCTGGCTGCCTGTAACTGGGTCGTGTGAGGAGGGAGGCAACAGAATAGACCATTTTGCACGTCTCTTTCCGTATCGTGTATGTGGCACCTCGAGAACCAGTTTGTGTTACTGAACAGTCTTTTGGCAGCAGACACAGATACCGATATTGTTATGGTAAAAGCCAGATTGTGGGATGTTCGAGTGAATCTTAATTAGATGGGAAACAGCTACAGGAGCCAAGTTTTTGTAGCATGACTCATAAGTTGCACACTGTGGACCAGTTCCATCAGTGAGAGCCCTCCCAGAGTAATGACTGTAGTGACTGGCCCTCTGCCAAGGAAGGGTGCAAGTGTCTGGTTTTGTGTGCTTACCAAGGGGCCTGGTAGTGCTCTTCTGAGTAAGAGCTCCTCTAAATCCTTGATTGTAAAACGTCCGTCTTTTGAAGGCTGTTTGTCCTTGCTCAGGACTGAATTCAGGAATGTGCAAGTATCAGTGGGCATTGCTGCGGAGGAGATAGCTGTGCTACTATTATTTCCAGTGGTAAGCTTTATCATACCTCCATGCCACAGTTGGATTCTTGGCATTTACCTTGTCTTACACAGGTTTTACTTCAGTACTGTACATATAGGAGCTGGGTGGATGAAGACTCAAGACAACTGTGTTCATACATGATGCATAATAACCTTGCACACAGTTCAGTAGCAGTACGGTTTCTGAATCAGACCTGAAGAATGTGGACGTTAAGCAATTCAGAGTAATGTTTTCCATGGCACTATCACTCAGTTCTTCTCAGTTGTACTCATGCAGAAGTGAGAGGGTGGTGCAAGGAAGCTGTGTAGGACTTGCTAATTGTGAAAGCTGCTTTAGCCCTTGTGTGCCTGTGTCTGGGATAGGCTGTTGCTGCACAGCATACTGATGCTTCCTCTCCATAATATTCTCTCATCACTGATAACATCCATTCAAGGGAAAATATAGAGCAAAGGTGGAAACATATCTCACTTTTGAAAAGGAAATTTTCTGCTTCTTTGCAGACACTCTCCCTTCTATGTTGCCTGAGGAGCAAAGCAGGCAGATTCCAAGGGAAAAGCCAGTCAGCTGTATTTGTGGTAGATGTTGTTGCATGTTGCATTCAGTAGGTGCAATAGTAAGTGCCAGAAATCAACATTGGTCCATGCCTAGTCTGGGGAATTAAAGTCTTTTTTGGCTGTCAGCCTAATCCTGCTCTCTGTGATAGTGAGATTCTGGTCATGATGGACATCCCATTTAGCTAACAGATATTCTCTCACCTGTAGTTACCTAAGCAGTCTCATACTATCCTGTGCTACTTGGGAGAAGAGACCAATGCCCATCTCACTACTAAGCTCCTTTCAGGTAGTTGTAAAGTTTAATAAGGTTTCCCTGCAGCCTCCTTTTCTCCAGACTATACAACCCCAGTTCCCTCAGCTTCTCACAGGACTTGCTCTCCAGACCCTTTACCAGCTCCACTGCCCTTCTCTGGACCTGCTCCAGCAACTCAGTATCTGTATTGTAGTGAGGGCCCAAAACTGAACACAGCCTCAGCAGTGTGAGTGCAGAGGGTGATCACTGCCCTGGTCCTGCTGGCTACACTGGTGCTGATATAAGCCAGGATGCCGTTGGCCTTCTTGGCTGCCTGGGCACAAGCTGGCTCATGTTCAGCCAGCACCTGACCAACACCCCCAGGTCCCTTTTCCCCAAGCATCTTTCCAGCCACTCTTCTCCAGCCCTGTAGCATTGCATAGGGTTGATGTGGCCCAAGTGCAGGACCTGGCGCTTTGCCTTGTTGAGCCTCATAATATTGGCCTTCACCCATTGATCCAGCCTGCCCAGGTCTCTCTGCAGTACCTAAGTAGATCAACACTCCTGCCCAACTTGGTGTCATCTGCAAACTGATGGAGGGTGTGCTCGATCCCCTCATCCAAATGATTGATAAAGATATTAAACGGTCCTGAGCCCTAGAGAACACCACTTGTGACTGGCCGCCGGCTGGATTTAACAGTGTTCGGCACCACACCTTGGGGTCCAGCCAGCCAGCCAGTGTTTTACACATGGAGAGTACACCTGTCCAAGCCATTAGCACCCAGTATCTCCAAGAGAATGCTGGGAGAAGTAGTGTCAAGAGCTGTAGGTAGACAACATCCGCAGCATTTCCATCCTTCACTAAGTGGCTCACCTTGTCATAGAAGGAGATCGGGTTAGACAAGCAGGACCCACCTTTTACAAAACCCATGCTAACTGGGCCCGATCACGTGGTTGTCCTGTGCATGCTGTATGATGGCACTCAAGATGATCTGCTCCATAACCTTCCCTGGCACTGTGGTCACACTGAGAGGCATGCACGTGCTGTGTCCTTCTTCTGGCCCTTCAGATGGGCATCATTTTCCTTGTAGAAGAGATGATTTCAGTCCCTCCATTATCTTTGGGGCCCTTCACTGGGCTATTGTTAGGAGCTTCTGAGCTGTCTTGTACTGAGGAGCTCACAGCTGGACATAACACTTGGGGGATGCCCTCACTAGTACAGTATGGAGAAAAAGTCATCTGTTAATGAATTATTCTGAAGAGTTTATTAGCTAATTCCTGTCTCAGTCTTGTTCTTTCGAAAGCCATAAGCAGCAGAGAAACTACTGCCACAGTACTGCCACAGTACAACAACTACTGTGTGAGAGGTGGTGTAAGGAATTAAAGCGCAGATTTGATTTTGAAACTGATGAGCTGTATTGGGAAGAAGCAGAAATTGCTGAGATTTGCTTTTGTGCAGCATCAGTGCTTTCTGTGTCAGTTCTCATGGATATTTTGGAAGAAGTGCTGTGGTCCTTTTCTATCTCCTGAGCTACAAAGCCTTGCCATCTTCTGCAGCTGTTCCATGTGTACAATGGCTGTGAGCTCTTGGAATTAGCCGAAAGGGCTTTGGGCAAATACAGTCAATGAGTAATGAATTTCTGTTTCATAAATTTGGTGTAACAGTGGTACTATTTCCCTAGTGCTTTGCCAGCAATTTAATTAGAAGTGGCAGTTTTAATTAAGTAACACAACTGGAGGCTGGGTTATTTCCCTGCTCCAGTTTCAGAAGAGAGAGGGGTTTTTATCTATGGTTAGATTCAATTGGCAGAAAAGTGTATATGGTGAGTAGAATGTTCAGCTGTACCATGGGAAACGCGTGAAATCTGGTCATTAGTAGTGGTACTTAAAGTATTTCCACTAAATAACTTTGTCAGATATGCTGCAGAACCTAGAAAAAACAAAGCCAATCACAGAGGATGATACTGGAGGAAAGGGGAATTGAATAGAACACTAGCTTTTCTTGTTGGAAATGACCTTTATCTAGTCAAGAGTTTTTATGCTGAGTAAATTGCAGTTTCTGACCTGAAGTGTCAACATGGATATTTTGACCAAATCGTGTTGTTGTAAATATATTATTATACACTTAGTGTCACTAAATCATCATAGAATCATAGAATAGTTCGGGTTGGAAAGGACCTTAGGATCATCCAGTTCCAACCCCCCTGCCGTAGGCAGGGACACCTCACACTAAACCGTGCCATGCAAGGCTTTGTCCAACCTGGCCTTGAGCACTGCCAGGGATAGAGCAGGCTAACCGAATTCCCAGTTACACTGATGGCTTTCTTGTTGTTTTTCACAGTATCAGTAAAACACTGTGCAGTGATTACCATTTCAGATATTCCAGTTTGACCCTTTCAGACATCAGCATTTGAACTCTCTGAAATATTAGAATATCTTCCCTGGAGGTTTGGTTTTTTTTTTTCTTTCCAAAACCAAGTGATGAGCATTCATTAACTGGGATGGCCTATTGACTGGATTTGTTTTATCTCCCCAAGCCGCGTGGGGTTTTAGAAGATTGATAGTATCATTAGTGCTGGAGTTGTAGCAGGGGTGAACCTGACACCGTGAGAAACGCAATGCATCAAGTGTATTTTTACATAGAAGGATGATGAGGGTTTTTTCTCCTTTTGACAGGTTTTCCTCACAGTTCTGTTCTCCTCTCATGCTCCACATACTCTAGGATCTTTTTTATTTTCCTAAAGCACAGGACAGTTTACTTACCCTATTCATTTTGCCAACAGAGGGATAACCCAGTTCTGCAGTGTTTCCAAGAAGCTCAGTAGCTAGGGAAAAGGCTAGCAGCTTGGGAATTAACACTACACATGCAAATACCCAAGTGTCTGTTGACTTAATAGTGGGGAAAAAGCTTAAATCCCTTTAGTTAGGTTTTGTGCAACTAGTGACCATTAAAGAGGAGACCTTGCCTTATGGGACTTCTTGATTCAGCACTAGATGGCTTAATCTGGTAGAGGATTTCTGTAGACTACAGTTGCTTTGCTTGTTCTCTGGATATAATGTATGGCACAAGAGTGCAGAAGCACACTTAAGGCAGACAGCTTGTATCCACAGTAAATGCCAGAAATTTGCCAAAAGAATTTAAATACCTCATAGTGCTTGCTTCTTGCTTTGTTTTGTGGCTGGCTTTAATAATAGTGTTTATTCTATCCTCACCTTAATTGGGAGAAGAAAAAAGGAGCCTCAAACTTACTTGTCTGGGAGCATCTTGACTCACTGTCTGTAGAAAGAGTGAAATGGTGGCAGGTGTTGAATCAGGCAAGGTATTTTGGTGTGAATGTCTTTCTGAAATAAGACAAATCAGGAGGCAAAACACTTGGAGGATTTGGGCATTTATCCATTGCTGCAGGATTGGATGCTGTTGTCTTTTCATGGTTCAGTCGGTTTCGTTGGGGTTCGGAAATCAAGCTGAAAGAATAAGAGATCTGTTCAAACTCTGTGACAGAGCTCTAGATTAATGTGAGTTAGACCAGTAACCTTCAATAAAGGATTCACCAGTTAACACTAACTGAAATTACTGCGGTGGTACTTCAACAATACCACCTCTGAGGCTTACTTTCTTTGAAAAGAGACTCTGTTTAGGTACTATATCTCTTAGTAGTATGTCTCTGCGAGACCAGTAGTTTTTAAAAACATACTGAGTTTTACAGACTCAGTGAAATGAGTTACAAGTCAGTGATTCTAAAAACAATGTCAAGAGGATCCACTTTGAAAATCAGACCATACTCATTTAGTAGCTTGGAGGTGATGGCATCAGAATCCTGGCATTAAAGATGGCTGTAACATAAAGCTTCAAATGGTTAAACCTATTCATACACATAGTATTTGAG
The DNA here is from genome assembly GCA_002631895.1 of Agapornis roseicollis. Classification (NCBI taxonomy): domain Eukaryota; kingdom Metazoa; phylum Chordata; class Aves; order Psittaciformes; family Psittacidae; genus Agapornis; species Agapornis roseicollis. Next base: position 5,113 of record NDXB01017477.1, on the reverse strand, counting down.
GAGGAGACTTTTTATTCTTATGAGCAAGGATTTGTCAGCTTGGCAGAACAGAANACTCATTTAGTAGCTTGGAGGTGATGGCATCAGAATCCTGGCATTAAAGATGGCTGTAACATAAAGCTTCAAATGGTTAAACCTATTCATACACATAGTATTTGAGGAGATTTTTTATTCTTATGAGCAAGGACTTGTCAGCTTGGCAGAACAGAAAAAAAATAATATGGTGGGTTAGTCATAAACCACTTTTTTTGAATCAGTTATTGGAAGGAAGATGATCAAATTACTATTTAATGTTGAACTCCTTGGTGAGTTTAGTGTTATTACTGTGTTAACTTTTTATAGGCCATGTAGAAATAAATACCTGCTTTATTTATTACCTACTATTTGGTAACTACTGAGGTTTAGTCATTAGGATGTTTTTATTAATGCAGTAATATCTTTAGTCATATAGCACTAGTACAGTCTCCTGCTGGTTGTAAATGCTCCTGGAGGTGTGTGCTTCTGTATTCTTAGCATTACTTTTTGTTATGAAAAGCTTTGGCTTTGATGTGCTCAAAGAATTTCCTGTGAGTCATGATGATAGTTGCCAAACCATTGTTTTTGTTCTTCCTGGAGTTGATTCTGCTTCTCCAGTTGTTTCCTCCTAGGGGGTTAAAGTCCCTGAGCTTTTATTAAGATAAATGTCAATGATTTCAAGTGGATTTGCATAAAAGAAGTCCTTAGTCTCCGGTAGAACAAGTAATGTGCAATGTTTAGTTTTAAAGTAGCACTGACTACAGGAAATATTAGAAATAAAAATTGTTGACCTTTTCTGCGCAACAGAATTTCTGCCTGGCACTGCTCTCTTTCCCTTTCTCCTCAATACGGAATGCTTTAGCAGCCATAAGCTATCGGAACTGAACACCTCATTGATCAGCTTCTGTTCAAGAAACTAATAAAGGTTCTCTCTCTGAACAATTAATGCAGTATCTTCTTCTAGAAATGACATCACGGCAGAAGATGGTGAGCATTGATATGATTTCTAAAAATAAACATTGGCAAAGTAAAGAACTTAAAGTCCGAGTTCAGTTGTTCTTTGACAGCAGCTTCAAAATCAGGAACTTCGTCGTGCCTGTCCAAATGCATATGCTAGGCAGTCATCATGACTTAGTGTCCTTATATGTGGGAATTACTCATTTTTATTGGCTGGTGTCTGCCATAATTTATTTCAAGTTNATTGATATGATTTCTAAAAATAAACATTGGCAAAGTAAAGAACTTAAAGTCCGAGTTCAGTTGTTCTTTGACAGCAGCTTCAAAATCAGGAACTTCGTCGTGCCTGTCCAAATGCATATGCTAGGCAGTCATCATGACTTAGTGTCCTTATATGTGGGAATTACTCATTTTTATTGGCTGGTGTTATTTCAAGTTAAAAAAAAATAAGCATTTGCTACTGTAGTTGGCATACTGCTGTAGCTGAGTGCTTTGGGTGTTTAAAGTAAGCTGCATTTCTTCTCTTTTTACTGTTAGAAAATGTTGGCTTATAACATTTGGAAAGAAAATGAGTATGTGTCATGTATCTTTCACAGCTTGATAGATACGTGAAAGTGCCTTCAAAATTTTAGAGTCTGTTCAGAGTTTATAATGCTCATAGTGTATTTAATGGATTGAACTACTCCTTGTTAGGATGGGCTCTAAAGGACTGCAGCTGGACAAGGCATTCAAGTATGTGCCGAAGCTCGTCCGTCTCCAGTGAAGTATTCGAGGGCAAGTGGATACTTTAGTGCTTGTTCAACTCCTGAATCAATGACTGAATTTCCAGACATCCCTCATATAGATAGAATCATAGAATCCTAGAATGGTTTCTGTTGGAAAGGACCTTAAGATCATCCATTTCCAACCCTCCTGCCATGGGCAGGGACACCTCACCCTAGACCAAGTCACCCAAAGCTCTGTCCAGCGTGGTCTGGAATGCTGCCATGAATGGAGCATTTACCACTTTGGGCAACCTGTGCCAGTGCATAACCACCCTCACAGTAAAGTACTTTTGCCTTATATCTAACCTGAACTTCCCCTGTTTACGTTTAAACCCATCACTCCTTGTCCTATCACTGCAGTCCCTGATAAAGAGTCCCTCTCTGCGCTTTCAATTCCTAAGAATTAGTTTTCCAGATACTGTTGTTTTCTGCAAACTCACAGCAACTTTCTGCAGGAAGTGAGTTAAGAAATGGAAAACAAAATACTTCACTAATTATGGTTTAGAACTATTCCTTCGGGAGCAGTTGTATAACATTTCCAGTGTTATAACAGTGGTTGTGAAAATATGTGGTAGCAAGTACTTGAGGATTTGGTGTCTTGCAGACCGACTTCTTTGTGTTGGCTTGTTGGAATATAGTACTGGAAAATAAAACCTCTATACTTAACATAAGATAGCTATCAGATGGCTGTTACACAGATCTAATAAATTTGTCAGGTTCCATTTAGGAGCAACAAGTCATGAATCTGCTCACCAAGTTTGAAGTGGCCCCCATGTGAGACGAAGCTGTCACTTCCATTAGCTGTACACGCGGATTCACTTGTGCTGCGAATGGCCTTGAACTTCAAGGGTTTCTGAATGAATCAGGGGGCCAAATCTGGGATTTTTGGGAATACATGGTATAGCTTTCACACTTACTGCAAAAGGGCATATATGGAAAGACTTTCAGATAGATGCTTTATGGAACTAAACTGCTGGTTCAGCAGCATTCTATACTTACAGGCAATTTCAGTATTTCAGAAGGTAGGTATTTGAGGCGTTTAGAGTTTTCTTCAGAGTGCATTCCCCATACCTGTCAAATAGCATGATGCAAAAGGAGGTAAGCACCCTGAAACTCCTGAAGTGTTACATATTCCTGTGCAAAATCTGAAATAATGGAAGCTGCCATTTGGCTGAAATGTGTTGTGCTAAAGCAGCCTCAGTGCTTTGGTTGGCTTACACATGTGCTCTGCTTCAGCTCCTGCAAGAGAGAGAGGAAGTGGCTGCAAGGACAAAGTTAGAAGAGCTTTCAAAACCTAGTGTTTGCCGATGACACCAAGCTGTGTGGTTGGGTGGATCCGCTGGAGGGAAGGAATGGCATCCAGAGGGACCTTGACACGCTTGTGAGGTGGGCTGATGCCAACCTCTTCAAGTTCAACCGTGCCAAGTGCAGGGTCCTGCAGCTGGGTCAGAGCAATCCCAGGCACAGCTACAGGTTGGGCAAAGAGGAGATTGAGAGCAGCCCTGCAGAGAAAGACTTGGGGGTGGTGGTCGATGAGAACATGAACATGAGCCGGCTGCAGTGTGCGCTTGCAGCCCAGAAAGCAACCGTATCCTGGGCTGCATCCAAAGGAGCGTGACCAGCAGGGCCAAGGAGGTGATCCTGCCCCTCTGCTCTGCTCTGTGAGACCTCACCTGGAGCATTGTGTGCAGTTCTGGTGTCCTCAACATCAAAAGGACATGGAGCTGTTGGAACAAGTCTGGAGGAGGCCACGAGGATGATCAGAGGAATGGAGCATCTCCTGTATGAAGACAGGCTGAGAAAGTTGGAGCTGTTTAGCCTGGGGAAGAGAAGGCTGCATGGAGACCTCATAGCTTTGCTATTGTCAAATGTTCTTTGTACTCCTTTTGTCACCTCACTTTGAAGTATATCGCTGGCTCCTGCATGTCAGCATTGGTGCTAGAAAAAGAAGAAACACAGGAATATCCTGCACCTTTTTTTTTGGTTGTAGTTGTCATAGAAATCAAGGCTAACATGTCTTGATAAAGTGGCATGAAGACACTTTACCGTCTCTGACTCTATAGTCTATGCTCTTTAGGTAGGAGTGAAGTCTCTGTGTCTGTTATCAAATTTGCACACACTGTGAAGGCTAAAATATTAACACAGAAAGTGGGTGGGAAGTGGAAGAAAGCCCTGCAGGAGCATTAGTCAGCTGCAAACTGCTATTGTTGGTAGCCTTTGCAGCTGAGCACAAATGTGTCCTTTTGTTTTCTTAGTGCCCTGGGTCAGAATTTGGAAATCAACAGGTGTGGCTTTTATTGATTATTTCCCTAAGCATCTTGAATTAAGATCTTTTGCTTTTTCTTGATATTCAGAAACCCGATTTAATGTGTGTATGCGAACAGAGCCACAAAAATAATGGGAAGCGCGTTTCTATGCCCTGATTTCTGGACTCTTGATGTTTTTACCAATGCCCTACTAAAAGAGTTGGCTCTGCTATTGTTTGGTGCATGTTCTTGCCCATTATGGACCCAGGTATCCATGGAAAAGATGACTTTATAGCAATGAACACCTGGTGTGAACTTCTGTTCAGGAAGCATGAAGAGAGTTGGTCAGAGGAGTACTCACAGTGTCTATAACTGGTTATTATAAGAATGTCCCACTTTCTTGGCTATAAATACTAGGAAGAGAGGAATAAGTAAAGCCTGACTTGGCAGATACTTCCAGAGGAGCAGGGAGTAAATGATAGGGCATTAATTTTGAACAGGTGCTTTTGGGAACTGAAGGACCATATCCCTTAGCATTTTACCTTCTTTAAGCACAGTGGAGAGGGTAAGGAAGGTTTATCTGTGAGCGTTTCTTTAGCATAAGCACATTAATGGACAATGCAGAGGGCTGTGTGATGAACTGTTACAGGAATAAATACGGTTCTTGTGTCTTAGAGGCTGAAAATGACTGCAAATTACTAAAGTTCTTTAAATTTATCTTTCATGAAAATCAGCTCAGTCACGGGCTTAGCAATACTGTTGGTCCCCACTGTTAGGATGTAACCCAGCAGGCAGCTAACCACCCACATGGTGGCTTGCTGACTCCTGCCTGCAGTGGGACTGGGGGAGAGGAAGAAAGGAAAAAAGTAAAATTCATGAGTTTAACAGGACAGAAAAGGAAGGAAAAAATGATAATAAAAGAATTAGAATGTACAAAACCAGTGATGCACAGTGCAGTTGCTCACCACCCATGGGGTGATGCCCAGCCAGTTCCCATGCAGCAGCCCTGGCCAGCTTTCCCTGCATTTGTATACTGAGCATGATGCAGGATGGAATGGGATAGTCCTTGGGTCAGTGTCGTGGTTTAAACCCAACCAACCACGCAGCTCGTTCACTCACTCAACCCCCCCT
>NDXB01017475.1:8794-34144 GCA_002631895.1 Agapornis roseicollis | reverse complement strand
TTTTTTTTTATATATATTTTATTTCCCTATCAAATAGTGAAGAGGTTAAATTATTTCTGTTAATTTGGCTGAGGATTTTAATATTGTCACATTTTACACTCCTTACCAGGCTTTCATATTTCCACTTTGATTTTCCTTTCTGTTTGAACATTTAATACTAAGAAACCTGAAAGAATAACCATACAGTAATACTATATTGCAATCGAGCTTACTTGCTAATGTAGGCATGGAGTAGTACTTAATTAACTTATCATAAAAATAAAAAAGGATCATATGCATACACATGAGAATTACTGGATGAACGATACAATAAAAACACAGCTATATTTACTACTAAACTACATGAACATGATCAAAATGGTGGCTGAAAATTCTGAAACCATACTAAGTGAAAATAACTCATGGCCATTAATTTCACACTTCAGAAATGAAATGTCAGCACTGGTAAACAGAAAAGCTCATCTGTCATCTGCATCCAATAGTCTGCAATTCTGTGATTATTTAAACCGTTATTAGGAATTCAGCATACAATACATGCACACTAACACACATTACTTGTTTCTCTGTCCCCCTCCCTCTTTTCTGCTACTCAGGCTTGTTTCCCACTTAACTGTTGTGCTGTCTAGTCAGAAGCAAATAATGAGACATATCCTGGGTAACTGGACAAACTGTTTTTCAGCACAGACAGGTTATTTTTGACATGAGTATAAACTGATGAAGACATGAAATGGGATCATAAGACAGTTTTCAATTATCACAGAAATAACTTTATTAAAAGCAATCAGCCAGAGTAGGAATGACATCTGTGCACTTCTCCACGTACCAGTATCTTACAGTTCCTGCAAAAGAAAAGAAGAGGAAGCACATGAAAAAATAATTTAGTGCTCTACATAGCACATGATCAATTTTTCCACACTGCTTACCCTTTTCCTCTGCTTCCAGCAATTACTGGCAGGACACTGTCTCTACTCATTCTAGGCATAGAGGACACAAAGTTATAGTTCACTGTCAGAAACATCAATTTTTCTATAGAACCACAATATGTATTACAAGCACACCACCATCATGGAACAGTTACTGTGATACTTACCTTCTGCTTTCTGAATCCTTGCATCATTTACTGAATGAAACTTGACATTTACATAACACCTCCAAGTAGGAGAAGGACAAAGTAATATCAGTTCACTGTGGCTGCATAAACATGGCACAGCTCAGGCATTTGGAGTCTTTTTTTCTGGTAGCAAGATAACTTCAGTACACAGTAAGCAACTTTCTACTAACAACCCTCCACCCCCTAACACCTTAAAAATGGATTCCACGTTCACATGGGCATGTCTGGATTGTACTTACTACTTGGAGGCCTCCTCCTTGATCCCCTCTCAATTGGAGATAAAAACTCTCACTGGTAAGTCTTCTGGCAGCTGTTTCTACCACCAGTTGTGACATTTATCGCTTTTGTCCTGTTAGGCTCATTTATTAGCTTACAATATGTGCAAGTCATTGTACATATCTTTGGTTAAACTGCAGCTGAGCCTGAATAAGGCCAAGAGTAAAATCTCAATATTGCAAGTGATTAAGTTTCATTAACATACCTGTGTGGTGTCAGTTTTAGCAATTCTTCAACCTCAGCAAAGCATTTACCTAAATACCACATTCAAAATGCAGGTTACAACACTGACTGGGTATAAGGTCACATTTAAATACACAGCTGTCTGTTCAGTGTTTATGTCGTACAATTACCTGTATTTCATGATGAAAAGTGTTTACCTCTGAGTTACACCAGCCATGCAGGGACCTAGGACACATGCCAAATCCCAAACCAGAATGTACACACAATTTACATAAACAAACACACATACAGCAAAGCCCCTCTGTATGCAAATGAGATACTGTGTCCTTAATTGAAATTCAGACTTGAAGCACAGATCCTTTCTCCCCAAGGTGACAACAGAGCATGAAAGTTGTTGAAATCATCACCATACAGAAGAGGTTTGTATCTGGCCCTAGGTTTCAGATGGAAACTTACCTGGAGGTTTGTATCCATTTTTAAGGTTTCACAAATTCTTTTTTTCTAATCCACAGATAACACTTTGACCTTACTAGTACTCCATGATCAGCACATAAGGATATACAGTACACATTCACATTGGCTGTGACAGACTAATGGTTAGATGTAGCATTACCAATGATACACATCCACTTTTTCAGACTGACATCTGCATAATGCAACTAGAGCCCTCCCAGCCCAGCCCCCAGCAAAACAGGGAATAATGGACCAATTCTTGCTTTATAAACTTGTCAACATAGTGTTATAATTTTTATTTTTTTTTAAGTTTCCATAAGTTTCATCAGAAATGGTTAGTAACTTTTGTTCCTAACAAGAGTAGAAAGGAAGATGGAGAGAGGAGGTGTCTGGCCTCTTTTCCCAAGTAACAAGTGATAGGCCAGGAGGTTAATGGCCTCAAGGTGTACCAGGGGAGGCTTAGACTGGATGCAGGGAAAAAATTCTTAACCAAAAAGGTGCTCAGACATTGGAACAGGCTTCCCAGGGAAGTGGTGGAGTCACCAACTCTGGAAGTGTTCAGAAAATGTGTAGATGAAGCCCCCAGTGACATGGTTTAGTGATGGACTTGGCAGTCCTGGGGTAATGGTTGGACTTGATGATCTTGAAGGTCTTTTCCAACCAAGTTGGTTCTATGAACTTCAGTTAGAGAAAGCAGAAGAAACCAAACACAGAGGAAGGTCACCAGAGTAAGTTACATATATCAACATTATTTAATAAACTTTTTGCACACATTTTACAGCATTACCATTTTGATAAAGCACTACAGGCAACTAACAGCACTTATAAGTTAACCACAGAGTAAATACTAATTTTGCTTTTTAAAAATTACACAAATTAATCCAACCCAGTTCATTGCCAATACAGAAAATGCAGATAAATTGTGAAAATTACATACCAATAAAAGTACACACGGTAGCGTGCTGAAACAAGATGGATAGGCCACAAAACAGATAAATCTTTCCTTTTCATAAAGCAAAACATATCCCCCAAACTGAGCCAAGATGTTGTAAGGCAACCTGCAACATGTTCAGCAGGTGCACGTTGACTTTCACTGAAGAGATGAGTTTTCCTAAACAGATACAACCACTGGCAGAGCTTCCTCCAGCCCCTGAGGAATCTCTGCTTCATCCATGACTCTTACAGCACACAGACATCAGCTGTTTCTATAAGGCTCTCTGTTCTGGTGCTCATGTCTCTCTTCACTAGAGATGACTCTTCTTACCATCTAAAAGAATTCCATGGAAAGTGCTGGAGATGTAAAGTCATTTTAGGCCTCAGGATACTACTGTTATTTTGCAGCTTACTTGAAAAGGACAGGTATTTCACAAAGCAAACAGAAAGACAAGGTCCCAAGAGCAAAGCTTTTACTAAGTTTGAAAATATAAAATCAGAAGAAGGTAATGAAAATTTTGGGTGACATGAAGCACAAAGGGATTCAAGGAGCAATGACAATGGTAGTAAACATTGCAAGTATCATGCCTATCAGAATAGTCTTTCTTAGTTCTTCAAGAATTTACTGAAGGAGTAAATACTTATATATATTTATTTATAATGATATATGAAGATGAAGTATTCTAGATGCTTATTATTAACACTACAATTATTAGACAGATATGCTTTGATAGTACAGAAGGATGATTGTGATCAGAATCTCCAATAATAATTTTGTGTAAGCAGGAGACTAAAATAAGTCAGTGTGCCATATTACCAGAAAAGGATCTATCTGCTTCATATTTTAAAAAAAAGGAACAGAGGGAAAACTGAACTTTATTTTTAAGCATATGTCCTTTAGAACATGTACATTCTTTGCTCATGTAATTGAACATTCATCCTCTCTTCCACTGAGGACAGTAGTGTTACAGGGTTTTTATAACAGATAATTGCTGCTAAATAGTAACTAAGGCTAGGACCATCCATACAAACACTGGTTATTTATCTTCATTGTCTGTTTGCTGCTACAAGACATTGTTTTTCAGAGGACAGCTTACTAGCTGCACATTCTGTGAGCTGTGAAGGAACTAATGAACTTAGGTTTTGTTTTTTTTCTTCATAAAGAGGAAAAATACTAAATCGTTGCAGTTTTGCTTACGTTGACCATCAGCAAAAACAACTTCTACCATTTGGAAAAAATCAAAATGCATCTGTCACAGTGCATGACACAAAGTCACAGAGTCAATTTAGTTAATGGGATCAGGTATTCCTGGAATCTTAGGCATATAACTGTCTTAGCACAATGAGGAGGCAGTGAGAATCAGCACAGTGAAAATAAGGGATGCACCATCTTCTGCAATATTAACAAATTCTCAGAATATGGAAAATTGAATACATTTCACATTGTAATCTTTGCAAGGAGATATATAAATTTTAATAGGATCTCATTCTTGAGTTACTTTATTGCTCTGTTCAATTAAATATTATTTAATGATTAACCACTTACAAGGATATTATATTTCATTCATACTCAACTGACTCCAGTCAAATGGCTCTGCTTTTTCCAGAAAAGTTAACTAGTTCTAAGGAAAAATAGTTATTTCCTGTGTAAGGCCTAAGTATCAACAAGGTAAAAGTAGCAACTAAATATAGCAACTTTATTTAAATATAATAAATAGAGCAAGTATTATTTTTGTAGTTCACACATGGGGAGATTCAGGTTATCACATCATAATTGCTTACACCATTGATACCGGTTTAACTGCTAAGCAACTTAGGGATGAGGACTGTTTCATGCAATGACTATTTCCACCAAAACTGTAGCAACCTGCCTGTTGCACTTTCTTAAGACATTTTATTTTCAACTGTGTCAATTGCAGATTACTGTTACAGAACAAAATATAAAGATCCTGGATCATCAGATGAAGTAGTGTAGGTCTATTGCTGAAACAGTCTTGTTCATGTGGTGTAGCAGGTTATTCCAATACTAACTCACCTTCACATTTCATCCCTTAACATCTTAACTCTACCCATTCTTAGAGTAAGAAATAAGTAAAACTGATGACTCCTTGTCTTGGGCACTGACTCTTTGACCAGAACACTTATGTCCAAAGATCACCCTCAGGCCTTTGCATCTCCTTGAATATGGCAGTTAAAGCAACAATTTCATTGCATGATGTCAGTATCCACAGCTCAGCTTTCAACTGCTACCTGTTGCACCAAAGTAACCTGGTCACCCATGTCTGCTATCACAAGATATTTGGCTTCACCATCACATTTTGCATCAGACAAAAATAAACCATTCAGCTCTGAAGTGCAGTTAACCCCTTGGGTCAAAAAACTCATATCACCATGCTATCTAGTGCTAACAGTACATCACTTAAGTCTTCCCATTGAATAAAAGCTGCTTTTTTCAACCTTCATTTTTTGCAAACTTGCTGCCTCACATGAGCATTACCAACACCCAGTCTGTTTTCAATTGACATGAAACTGTTAATACAAGTAGATTTCTAGTTTGTAGGAACATTGTGATAATGTTTACTTACCTTTGTGTTGGAAATTTAAATACAGTTTCTTGTATTATCATTGGTGAGACACTGGGAACCATGCAGATACATTCACCAATCCAGACCAGGGGTACTGTCCTCCTGCACAAACAGTGCATTATTCTCCCACACACTGCTGTGCTCTCTTTTAAGGAACCAGGGAGCAAAGGCGAGGAGGCAGCAAAGTCTGCACCCTCTTGTAAGGAAGACATAAATTTGTGTGTTACACACTACTGAAAGACATTCCACAGATTGTTGAGGAATCAAAATGCAGAAAACCTGACAAAAATTATTGTAAAAGGCACAGACAGATTAAAATATCTTGCCCAAAGCCTTTTCCAGAAGATCACACCAGAGGGAAATTGAATCTAGCTCTCACAAGTATCAAACACAAGACTTCTTTCTCTTTTTTCTGTTTCCCTGAGTTATTAGAAAGTGTAAACCCTTTCCTTACCACCAGAAATTTCACAAAGCTTGGCCACTCTGATCACAACACTTAAAACTTTTAAGGATCTATCCCTTGAACACATACTTTAATTGAAGAAAAGCTGCACCTGCATACATCTGAACCATATACTGTTATATTTGAAACATTTAGAAACAGATATGCCACCTTATAATCCCTGCATTTAGCTCTACTACACATACAAAGAAACAGACACTGCAAAACAAAACCAGCAACAATATTCATGTCTGAGAAGGCACAATATTAAGTGTTGTATGGAATATAACCTGACATTATCTAAAATGCGAAAAGGGTGTGAGAACATGACAGTGATTAATACAACAGTCAGTGTAGTAGATAAACTGAATGCATAACTGTTGTTCAATGAGTCCTGCAGGTTACAGCTAAGGACCTGGTAAGAAGTAGATTTCAACAGGTAATGAAAAAGCAATGTACACAGCCTTTAACTGCTGAGCTCTGGAATTGGCTGCCACAGGAGATTGTGGAGGAAGACAGCATATTGACTGGTTCACAAAAGCATATAAAATTTAGAGAGGACAGACCCCCAACAGGATCTCATCTACTTCCCTTGGCAAATGTACATTAAACTAGATATGTAGTTAGTGTACATCTCAACTGTCCCTTGGAGCACCTGTATAGACAGATGTTCCCATGTACATGACATTTTAGCTCTACCTACTGTGGAAGGAGTCCAACCTTCCTTGAGAATCCTGGCTTATATGGTTTTCAGGCAAAATTTCTGGAAAATTATGATGGGAATGGAATTCTTAAGGCAACCAAACCCACAAATGCAATGAAAGCATTGCAAAGAGAGTTCCCTGGATCACATACAAACAAGGCTAAGCTCTGCAGCATCTATATACTGCTATTTTCCATAACTGGAAAATGCTCTTCCTACTAATTGCAATTATTTTTTATAGCACTGAAGTAAGCTCATGAGAGAGGCTTTGCATGAGTGGCTCTAATTTGATAAGTATATTGTCACATGATCTCTCTGTATACAGGGCAGGGATGTGCCTTTTGCTATGAGTGCGGGAATAATTCTGTATGTGCTTACACTTCCAAAGTAACTATTCCAAAAAAATGGAGGAGGTTTTAAGAAGCACAAACATTTCACTTTTGCATGATTCTGGAACTTGCTTTTTTTCTAGCACATAGAAAACCATCTCAATCCTCATTTTAGACTGCTGTCTTAATATTTACAGGCTTAAGACACAATATTTCATTAGTTTCTCTACCCTTAAGATCTGTTTCAATATTAAGTAAGACAGTCAGAAAGCTACTCATATAAGAACACAACCTGAGCCAAGACTTCAGGGATTGGCTTTATTTCAAGCTTTAAAGAGATGTCCAAAAAAAAAAAAAAAAAAAAAAAAAAAAAAAAAAAAAAAAAAAAAAAAAAAAAAAAAAATCAACAAGAAAACTAAAATACTCATAATAAAGTTAAAATAATTCAGCTTTGCCTCCTGGGTAACTATTTCCCACTTCCTATGTAGAGACTCACTCTAAGTACCCTATATGCTTGTCTTTCAATTTGTATGCCTCAAGACTTCTGCATACAAATTAAGCAGTAAAACTGGGATATATGCAGAGCCTTTATAGTAACCATTTTCCAGTTGTGCTTGTCTATTTAAGTCTGTGAAAACACTTCCATCAATTCCACCAGTACTTTTGAAGTTTTATATAAAGAGAAGTGAATCACTAAACTTTTGGAGATCACAGAATGGTTCTCTAGAGAGAACTGTTCTCTGGGGATAACTGTATTCTATATATGCCAGACAAGTCCAAAAGCAGTAGGAAAAAAATTCCTCAACCTGCTGGCTATCCTCCTGCTAATGCAGCCTGCCACACAGTTAATACTCATCACCATATTGGTTTCATGACAACTTACATTCAACTTGTCAACAAAATCTCCATATCACCAATTACAATGACTAGGCTACCATATTTTTAATTTTGTAATCTAAAAATACAAGTAAAACTCAACATAGGGAAAGCACACGTTAAAAAAATTTTTTCATTACTTTGACATAAATTTTCAAGTTTTTTATTATTGGATTTTTCAGCCATATTTAATGATTTAAGCAAACTGTTTTTACAGAAAGGATGCATCAGTCCACTAACTCTGCTAACGACATACCTTGGCTTCATAGAAGAAATTACCTGTGCTCTCTGCAAATCACCAGCTGAGAGGTGAAGCCAGTGACCACTTAAGCCTATCATTGCATCATTTTTTCCTTTCCAAAATTACAAGAAGCAACTATTCACTCCTGCGTTAGCTTTCTCCTAATCTGAAGTTACCTTATTTCACAGAATCACAGATATTTATCTTTTTTCTTAAAAGTGTCCCACCGGTTTGTCTGTTAAAAGCCAATGAAATGTTTCCTATTAAACAGTTACATTTAACATTGTAATCAACACCAAATTCTGAAGGAAAAAAAATTTAATTTAAAAATTAATTTCCTTTATATGCAAGTAGATATTAAATCTTTCAAAAAATCTCATATAAAATATTATTCCTCAAATCTCATTATATAGCCATATAATATTTATATTATGCCTTATTAAACAAAAATAAAATACCAAAACAATATTATATAGTTTTTAAGCCACCTGGCAGTTAAAAAACCAAACCAAACCAAACCAAACCAAACCAAACCAAACCAAACCAAACCACCAAAAACCTTCATATAACTTCAAATGTAATCAGCAAATATAAGAAAGCCAAATCCAAAATCCACTGATTGAGGTCATGGGAGTCTTCCCATTAACTTCCATGTGCTTTGGGATAAATATGAGCAAGTAAAAGGAGGAGAATTTAAAACTTACCCATGAATTCAATTCCTAAATGGTCTGCTATACCCAAGAAAGCATGTAAAAGAAAGAAGAAAAAAGAGACAAAAATGTTAGACTAAACTGCAAATTTCACATTTATCATCACTGGTAGCATTCAATATTTGTATGGCAGAGCTGCAGATCACAATGTGGGGTCAGGGCCCCATTGTGTGGGTACTGATCAAAAAGAAAAGCAGAACTCTGCTCTTCGAAGGACAGTCCTAAGACTTGAATATAAGACATTGAGCTGTCACAGAGAGAAGTGTATTTCGCAAAAGACATGAGAGCCTTTACTTACTGTATTTATATTTGACTTAAGTGTCTTAAGCCAACTATCTACAGGAATTTAATTTTCTTTTTCTCATGAAACTCCCCTCTCAACATGCTAACTACTGTCATTACATAGGTTCTTGCTTACATTTTCTCTGACAGAGATCAAAACCTAAGGAAATGAATGGAAGGCTTTGCAGAGTGTTGCAGCTCTCACTACGGCACACTTGAACCCAATGTGATTGCAAAACTGCTATGTCTCATGTAACAGAATATCTGACTTCAGGAAAGAGCAGCTATGTTCTCTACTTAGCCATCTGACTGATAAGATGCAGTTATTCCAACACATTTAGAACTGAAGCAAAAATGTTAACATTTTTAGAATATTGACTGAATTTACCCCACATGAAATCAAAATGTTCAGGACCCTTTTTTATATGACAAATTAGGGTATATATGTCTAACAGGTGTTTTAGTGCAAGGTAGATTTAAAGTTATATAAAACTTATTAATTTTTAAGTTTATAGAAACAATGTTTAACTTGCTAGGTAGTTATAGAATAACAAACTTTCTATCGTGCAGGGACAGGACAACAGAAAAAATGCTGAGTTTTCAGAACTGAGTGTGTAAGGGATAGTAGCTTCAAGTCCAAACTGAAACTGTGGAAGGCTGTTCAGAAAGGCTGCAAAATGCAGTTCTGTCTCACATGAGACATTAAATATTTTGTTTTTCCAGGGGAGGTAATAATCTGCATTGTAAAGAGCAAAGATTTTTTTTTTCCCTTTAAAATATAATAAAGCAAGATACTTCCATTGTATCTATCTTCCTTTTGATTTATAGTTACATTCCCGTAATACAGAACAAATTAATACATGATTTTGCCAAAGTTTCCAAGAGTAGTGTATGCAGAGGAATGCAGTAGGGAAAGAGCAGGAGTGTTACAAGAAAGCAGAATAAGACTGATCTGATGTGTTGGCTCATACAGGGAGCTAGGAGATACTACTGGGAGCTGTGTGAAACAGTCCCATTAACTAATGTACTGCAACTTTCAAAAGCCCACTTAAGAATGATACAGAAAAGTTAAAGGAAGATGTTCCAACATAAACATAAAAGAATAATTTTAAATTTGTTACCTAATGAATTGTCAGCTCTGGTATCTGTGAGGAGAATGTGAAATATTTGGGTTTCTGTTGAAAATGCTGGGTGTGATTTGCCTTTTGCAACCTTTGAATCCTTCCAGTAGAGGGCATTGAACATCAGCTTGCCCAGTTCACTCAGAATACAGAACTATATAATACTTGCTAAACTCGACATTTATTTTCATCCAGAAGACCCAATATGCATTTTAAAAGAAAAGAACATAAGATGATGATATGTGGTATAAATATCTTAGCAGCGTGATGTTAGGAAGGACAAGTTATGCAAGTCTAGTGACACCAAAATGAATCTTTTCTTTTTGGTATTAAATGCATGACTCAGAATTATACATAGATGTATTCCACATTACAATCTTCTAATTCATCTTCGTGCATTCATGGATAAGCATCATGTACAAACATCTCTGGTACATTTGACACAGGGATGCATTTTGCTAAGATCATGAGATCAGAAACACCAAAACTGAATTCAACATACTATATTCAGTGATTTGTAATTTGTTTTTTTTTTTATTGCTCTCCAAGGAACTAAGGATATTCACACATTAACCAAGATCATTCAATATCACCTTTTTAAGTGAATCTAGAACAGCTGAAAAAACAATCCTCCTTTCCTAACTGGAGTATCCAGTTTTCCATTTGCAGTCTGCAATTGCCTCACTGAGTTCACAAACATGGTTGAAAGCCACTTTCTCAAAAAGTGCATAGCAAATACACCTTTCCTTTAACAAGATGGAAGAAAGCATTTTAGTTCATCTTTGGGTGGCTTATCTGTAAATGACAGTCAAGGGTGTCTGTAGCCTTCCTGAGAAATGTATTCCACTGGAGAAGGTGGAAAGATGGCAGGTTATTTATTTTAAATATCTCATGTGCCTGGAAAGCAACTTTAGCAACCACTGTAATATATATTGCTGACAAAGCTGATTTACACAGATTATGATGAAAGGACACCTACTCAGATAAACCTGTACACTGAAATATCCAAGCTGCCAATTCATATCATTAAGCATAGTTCAACAAGCTCACACAGCTACGTGGGAATAGAAAATAATAAAATTACAATTCTTGCAGATTCAGCACATGTTGGCACTGGTGCAGCCCTTGTACAACGCCAAGCCTGGGAGCTGGTCTCTGCTCACAGCTCTGTTTGGGGAATGGATGCTGCACCAGAGCCAGCAGCGGCAGAAGAGCCATGGCTGGGACGTGGCAAAGGCAGCTTGGCTGGAAGCCTGCTGGATGTACAATGGGAAACACCACAGGCGACAGTAGCACCTCTGGGACTGTATATTGCCAACAAGCCTTTCACACCATCAGGTATTATGCAAGTGCTACTCAAATGCAATAAACCATGGTTGGTGGTTTGTCTTTTCCTTCCCTCCCCTCTTTTTAAAACTGCAAAGTGTCTATAACACAACCATTCTCCATGTTCTTCCCCTCGCTCCCTGGTTTGAGTGTCAGCCTCTGTGTTTAAAAGAGAAAAGACATTCTGGTCCCAGGAACAACAGCACTACTTGGGCTGATCTGAGACTTCAGAAGGAAAAAGAAAAAAAAATCATATTAAGATCCTGAATGTACTCGCATTGCTCCCTTTTTTCCCCCTCACTGTAGAAATTCAGCTGCATTCATAACTTATCTAACCCCTAACTTTGAAACTTGTTTTCCTTAATAAAAATATGGCTCCTGCAGCAATGGTGTTTACCAAATACTCAGCATGTTGAACGGGGGACACTTGGCAGGGAAAGGTCATAGAAGAAATGTCACTAGTCATTAATCATACCCATTCTTTGGCTCTCAATGTTTTTATCATTTTAAGATGTTTACTCCACCAGCTACAGGAAAAAGATAAACGAACCAAAACAACAAAAACCCACAAAACATGAACAAACCCAAACCCTATGTACCTTTGCAGCTGAAAAGAATTAGAAAAGGTAGAAGGCAACTGCTTAGAAAAATTAGAAAAGGAGAGAAGACAGCAACCCTAAACCCTTACCTGAGCTGGCCCCAAACAAAGACTGCCTCCATGACCTGCATACACCTTTTCAGAAGGCAGAAAGTGAATTCTGTCTGTCTTGGAGTGCAGGCTTTACACTGCAGTTTGCCATTTCCAACAGAGGAATGTCTGAATTCCCACACAGGTAAAGGGATCAGAAAAACCCCTGCTGGAAACAGTGGCAAGATGAGTCCCCAGGGCTCCTAGGGCTGTTCTACCCACCCTGTGCCTGTTGCATGCAGGCAGCAGGGAAAGGCGGGATGGGGAGAAACATGTGGAATAACTTCTGATCATTATTGGGTTGCCTTCTGGTGACCAAACATCAATCTGGTGGTTACTCCCACTCACAGTGCTGTGGAAAAAATAAATGTGTTTTGGAGATGGGTTTTGTCCCCTCTTAACAACAGCAAGAAATTCCCAGCAGGTCCATGTGAGAGACAAGCATGGCAGGGAGAACTGCACAGTAGAGGCAAAGGGGGAAAGCAAGCTGTGGTGGTGACCTAAGATGGAACCAAACACTAAAATATAAGGTATTAATCTATGACATGCCACAGTGTAACAAAGAACAGCTGTGCTGCTATATAGTAGAATACATAAATGATAAATTGCCTGCAGTGCATTTCCTTGGACGCAGAGAGTGCAATACCAAGTAATTCACCACCAAGCAATGCAGTTTCTTTAAGGTCTCACTTCAACAAAAATGCACATGAAAGCTGTTAATGTGCTGAAAAGTGGGCACTGCTCCCCAGGATGGGCTCATTAACCAAATAAAGTGATCGTATTTTATTTTTGTTACTGCAATTTCTTCTTTCTTTCTGGTATTGCTATGTTCTTAGGAACAGATATTACTCAGGAAGAATACTCACTTTTATATTTTATTTTATGAATATTTCTGTATTTTGTTGTTGATGTGGGGAAAATATTGTGCCTTATGGTTCTTGCACTGTGTGAATTTGTTGCTAGTAGCAAAACCATTTTAATTTATACTTTGTGAATACACACACCTGGGAATACTTGATAACAAGTACAAGAGAAGATAAATTTGTACTCACTAATGGATTAATTTATTAGTGCTTCACAAATAAAATGCAGCCTTGTGTCTGGATTGTGGTTTGTTAGGACTTTTCTTTTAGTCATGCAATCATAGAATGGTTTGGATTGGAAAGGACCTTAGGATCATCTAGTTCCAACTCCCCTGCTATGAAGGGGCCTACAAGGACACCAGAGAGGGACTCTTCATCAGGGCCTATAGCGATAGGACAAGGGGAAATGAGTTTAAATTAAAACAGGGGAAGTTCAGATTAGATATAAGGAAGAAGTTCTTTGCTGTGAGGGTGGTGAAGCATTGGAACAGGTTGCCCAAAGAAGTGGCAAATGCTCCATCCCTGGCAATGTCCAAGGCCAAGCTGGACAGAGGTTTGGCAACATGGTCTAGTTTTAACATGGAGATTTATTTCCTCAGTTAAAGATAGGTTTCATTATCCCAGGTACATTCTAAGCTATACTATGAATAGAAATATAAACTCAACATGTAAATCTCACAAATCTATAGAACGAAAATCCTAGGCATAAAAATACTCATTGTAGACTACTTCCATCTGTTCTAAGGATAGGTTGACTTTGGTATGAAGGAGACAGCTTTAGGAAATCGATGCAATAGTGAAATATTTTCTCCTGCAAATGAAATTTAACATTTCAAATAAACTCATAAGGTTTGTTAAATTATCCTTAGTAGATTATTGTCTTGAACAGAAAATGCAGTAATATGCTGCAAGATACCAAGGGATATCTCAAGTACTCTGAACAGACTATCTGGTTGTAAGGAACAGGACAAAGTTTAACTTGTAAATATCAAACCAATCAAACTTGCTCTGAAATGAAGAAAAAGCCTTAGATTCAGAAAGCAGCTGGATTAGGATACTAACCAAAAATACAAGTTGTTGCTGTTTTATCCATTATATTTTATTATAAGCTTGGCAGCACACAATTATCAGCCTATTTGTGTATTTAATGAAGCTAAATTGTCCTGGGTTCAGCAGGAGCAGTCAATTTTTCTCCTTAGTACCTGGTGTAGATGTTATTTGACTTGCAGCCTGGGAACAAAGCTGATAATACTGATATTTACCCTGACCAAGGACTTTGTGAGTCTCATGCTCTGCCAGGGAGGAGGGGAAGCCAGGAGGAAGCAGAGACAGGACACCTCACCCAAATTAGCCAAAGAGGTATTCCATAGCACAGCTCGTCATGCCCAGGATGTAACTGGGAGTTACCTGGAAGAGCTAGTGCTCTGGGGGGGTTGGAGGAGGTATTCGGTCAGTGCTCGGTCAGGCAGGGTGGGGTCAGTTATTGGCCGGTGGGTGGTGAGGTGCTGTATTCTCTTCCCTTGTTATTTCCTTTATTATTATTATTACCATTATTGGTGGTAGCAGCAGTGATTTGTGTTATACCTGAGTTACTAAACTGTTCTTATCTCAACCTGTGGGAGTTGCTTTCTTTTGATTCTCCTCCCCATCCCTCCAGAAGCAGGGGAAGGGCAAGAAATGGGGGTTGAGTGAGTGAATGAGCTGCATGGTTGGGTTTAAACCATGACATAAATTCACAACCAATTACATATATATGAAAAAACACAATATTTTCTGAGTTCTCAAATATATTATTTTTGGTGCCTTATTTTGCGTGTGAGCACATACAATCATGGGACAAGGGATTTCTGTATTTAGTAAGAAGAGTACATTGCTCATGTTTTCTCTTGGACATCCACTGGGAATGATCAGAATTAGCAAACAGACCAAATGCTCTTAGAGCTTGATTTGGTGGGTTTTTCTTTGTGTTTTTTTCTTTTTTTTATTTTTTTTTTCTTTTTTCAGTATCAAGAAAACACAAAGCACCTGCATGCATTAATGCATTTTACAAATCTCAGTTATTAAAAAGCACAAAATTTTATTTTTTTGTTTCAGAGAGATTCTGGCATTTTGTTTCTGTAGTTAGTTTACAAAAAAGTACTCTTCACAATATTTTTTTGGGTGGTGGAAAAAGTGACTGGGACAGTTCAGGGGAATCAGAGACAAAAACTTAAGATATCTCAATTAGTGAGTTTTTAAAGCACCTTCACTGAAAGGTATGAAAGAAATTTCCCTCTGTGGGACATTTAAAAATGGACCAAACTAAATCCTGAGACTATCTTTGAGTAGACTAATACCTGATGCCTCCATTTACCATCCTGACAAAGAGGACTACTAAAATTTTTCCAGATGTAGAATTTCCCTGGTGACAGGTAGGCTTTTTACTACACATGAGCTGGTATAATAGTAAGTATAGAGAATGTATCAGTAATTTGCTCTACCTATCAAGACACAATGGTGCAAATCATACATACACACATCCTTTACAAGATACTTGGTCAGTTTTCAATAAAATTATATATCACAGTTACAGAAATGATAAAACATTTTTTAAAAAAGGCCATAAATCTTTAAAAACTTCACAATCAATTATATTCTCAATATAAGCAATGAGAGATGATTTAAATTCTCCATTTGTGTAGAGGGTTAATTTTATTTTAAACCAAATTGAAATCCTCAATCTGCAAAAAAATTAAATACTGAAGATACTGTTTAATCGGAAAAAACCCTAGATTTGCTCTATTTGTATGGTTCTGGAGAGGCTATAGCACAGCTTCAGGACAAAATCCCCCACTCACTATCAATTTCATCAGAAATGAACATTTGGAAAACATACAATAAAGCTTGTTGTTATATAAATAATAAACAATGCTGAATAACGTAATAAACTATTGATTTTCTTTCCCTTTGAATAACAATAGCTTGTGACTGTGGTTTACACCACTGAAGTTGAAAGACTGTTTCTAACTTCAGAAAATAAATAATAACATTGCTCCAATCTTCACAGGTTCAAGACAAGCTGGAGATTTCAGCTACTTACCTCATCTGCAGCATGCAGGCTCAGAAGATTAAGCTTGCCTCCTCTCCATCAATTTTAAGACCTTATATATTATAATCTCTACAGCCATTTGACTAAGTTACTTCTCGTTGAGGCACTATGTTGGATTTTGATAAAAAAATAGCCTCCTCAAACAACGTAAGCAATTCCTGATACCCACAATACTGTAAATCAGTACAGATTCTAGCTTTAGGTTATTTTTTGTTACTGCAGCTATAAATTCATCAGAACTAACAAACATGTCTTTGATTTCAAAGTGATAAGTAGCCTACTGAAATTACTCCATTAAAGTTGTAAAGTGCCTGAAGAACCTGTATGAAAATTTCATCAAATCCAGGCTAAGATGTTTAGTGTTAGCAAAATGCAGCAATATTTGTTCTCTGAATAAGCTATTGTTTTCATCAATGAGAGAACAGGTAAATATTATCTGCTGCTGCTATATTCTGATATATTTTGCTGATTTACTTAACATTCATTAATCAACAAACTGCTCAACATGTATAGGTACTTTGATTCATCCCAGAAGAGTGGCATGCAAACAGTAAGTTCACACAGAACCCCTTTCTCACCAGTCAGAAAACTAAAAGTTGTTTTCTGATTTTATTTGTGAAAAATGTAATGCTGTTTCCATGAAAATTAATAACTACATCAAATAAAAATAAAGCTGCTTGCATAGAGCCTCATAGCTCATACTGACAAGGTTATTTATGATTTTTTCTCTAAGTGTATGCTGAAAATGACAAACCAATGTGATCATCCTGAGATCAACTTCCTCACTGTTCCCTCACAATGAAATTAAACACTGCACATTTTATCCTAGTTACTTGATTACTGATATTAGTATAAAATGTGTCATGGTTTAAAATCAAATTGCAACTCAGTACCATATAGGCACTTGCTCACCCTTTCCCCTTCCTGGGTAGGATGGGGAGGAAAACTGAAAGAACATAAACCCCAGGGGTTGAGATAAGAACAGTCCAATAATTAAAGTATAATACAAAACTACTACTACTACCACCACTAACAATAATAATGATAAGGGAAATAGCAAGAAGAGAGAATACAAAACTAAAACTGGAAGGAGAAACATAATAAACACAAGGGCTGTACAGTACAATTGCTCACCACCTGATGACTGATACCCAGCCCGACCCAAGCAGTGATTAGTCCCTTCTGGGTGACTCCTCCCAGTTTATCTACTGGGCATGATGGGAATAGGGAATACTTCCTGTACAGCTTCTTGTGCTCCTCCTCACTGGCAGAGCATGAGAGACTGAAAAGTCCTTGATCAGTGCAAGTACTACTTAGCAACAATTAAAACACTGGTGTGTTATCAGCATTGTTCTCAGACTGAAGCTAAAACACAGCACTGTACCAACTACCAGGAAGAAAATTAACTCTATCCCAGCCAAAACCAGGATGACTGTTAAAACCAATGATTCTCATAGATATTCTGAAGAAAAATCAAGATATCTATGACATTCTGCAGTTTTGACAGATCAATAAACCACTGTATTAGCATGGTAATTACAAAAAATCCCCAAAACCAAAACCCAAAAAACTTTCTTTTTTGTTCCTGTTCATTACTGAAGCCTAACATCTCAAAAGTTCCTTTCCCTTTCTCCTACTCCTCCCCTTGGCTCCATACATAATGCTTTTTTAATATTGCTATCTGAAAGTCCAAAGTCACATACCAGGATTTCTGACTACTAAGACAAAACACCAATATAACTATCTGAGCTACTGTCACACTTCTGAACATTTTCTGGGCTTCTGCAGCAGTTATTACAATGACTGCACTTGTCCCACAGTTGCAACTGCATAGTGGGCAATTTTAGCACTGCTACAAGTGAGGAATCATGAGAACTAGGCTATGGAGCAATATATTCTTTTATTCTTTTCTGTGTCAGTAACACAAAGGTTCCTGCAGAATCAAGACTCACACTGCATAAAATCCTGGTCTGATCTTTCAAGACTGCAACTGGGCTTGAACATATTTATGTGGTTATTTTCCAGCTATGCTATGGCCAGGTCTCATAAAGCTATACAGGAGAAGGGAGGGGAATCATCTTTTCTGTCAAAAACCATGGAAAAGTAGAAAACATAACCCAAAACCCATGTTTGGTATTTTCGAAACATATGGTCTGGAAAGCTGTTGGAACCATCTATGAGTTAAATTATTTATCTTGTCATAGGCATGAAAGATTTTATTTGACTACAGTGTTCTGTGGGAGAAAGAATCCTTTTTTTGTTAAATAAGTGATGCAAAATGTTTATTAAGGTAGAATAAGTCTACGAGTTTCTTAGATATGACTAGATATTTTTCCACTACTATTTCCAAATGGGTAGTTGATAATATGGGTCTGTAAAATATAACCAGCTTCACAGAAACATTAAAGGAATTGATAATAGCTCCCTTATCTTACAAACATATGACATTTAATAAACATTTCTCATGCTAAATGGTACTTTATTCCTTTCACAGATCATTAAGCTGTCCTTCACTTGCCTACTACAGGAAAATGTTTCTGATGCAATTGTGTTTACTGCTCTCCAAAGGCACAGAAAATTTTGTGAGTTTTTGTCAATTTCTTAAAACGTAATCACTTTCTTCAACTTTAGGACAAAGAATATACATCCATTTGTGGACAACTTCCGCCTCCCGCCCCCCCTCCCAAGGCTTTCTTCCCTAACACATCAAGAGATTTATTCCTATTGTAATCAAAAAGCAAACCGAAAAGCAGAGTAAAGGTATTTACATCAACATTTTTACAATATTTACTGAAAGGGCTTTTTTTTGCTGTGAATTACACATCTCTACTCCAATGACAAAGGTTGCCATATTTATTTATATCTATACTTAGCTGCCACAATAATTGTTCTGAGTTTTGCACAAAAGGACTCAGGAGAGCCAAAAATGTGGGATTCTTGGAATTTTTTAGAAAGATGCTGCGTTTTACCTTCATTTGGGAAACTACATTTCTTTAGGAATCCAATTTTGACAACAGTACGGACATTTGCTGTACATGGAAGACACTTTCTTATACTATTTCATTTTAAATAATACAGAATGCAGCAAGAAAATTATTTGAACATATTCGCATTATTCTGTGCATATATCTCATGCATCGTGTAAGCAGCTGCCTTACAAAGCAGCATTACTGAGCCTCATTTCCAGCATATCCGTGTTTCAGGCTCATATGATGATAAAAAGCCATAAGCTTTAACCAAAAATTTCCCACCATTTGTGGCATTTGGTGCCGTATGGACTCCCTGGTCTTCCTTGCGATAGGTAGTGGTGTGTGTCAACCAGCCTTCCTGAACCATCAAAAGTTTATTAACACCAAGATCTGCAATGTTCTTCCAAACCTTAAAGAGGCCTTTTTCTAGAAAACCAGGCAAAGAAGTCTCAAATCCAGCTGTAGGTGTACAATTTACCTAGATTGTGCTTAAAAGGTTTCTTATTTATAGGAGGTTTTTCTCAGCTATGTAGGTCTCCCCTATTTAGTGAGAAAAAAGAAAAGCATCCCTCCTTTTTGTTATTTCTTTTGATTTCACAGGGCTATATACTGAAAGCTTTAAGGAACTTATTGCATTGAAGTTTATCAGAAAACACAGCATCTGCCCAACATTTCTTATGATTTAATGAAATAAATACCACACACCACTTCACAAAACCACTCCTATTATTGTGCAGTTCTCCCATTTCTGCAAGAATACAGTATCCATAGCAAGGGAATGACTCCAAAGGTACTCACATCCCTTCTTTTTTGTGATGCTATTTTCTATTAATTTTACAACTCAACTGATAGTGTTTGTTGGGTTTTGTTTGTTTTTTTTTTTTTTTTTTTTTTTTTTTTTTTTTTTTTTTTTTTTTTNTTTTTTTTTTTTTTTTTTGTTTTTTTTTTTTTTTTTTTTTTTTTTTTTTTTTTTTTTTTTTTTTTTTTTTTTAATCTGCTTCATGTTTGTTGGCTGTCAGGGAGTGCAAACCATTCACATACACAACACTGCTTGCACTGCATTTATGCAGTTTGTAGTATTAAACATTAGAGGACCAAAAGCTCAGGCATAAGAAACTAACATAGTTTATTTTCAGCTTCTTCTTGTTACCAGAAATGTTTATGAAAAACCTTTGTGATTACACCAAAACATTTCATAGAATCATAGAATAGTTAGGGTTGTAAAGGACCTTAAGATCATCTAGTTCCAACCCCCCTCCCATAAGCAGGGACACCTCACACTAAACCATGTCACCCAAGGATTCACCCAACCTGACCTTAAACACTGCCAGGGATGGAGCACTCACAGCTTCCTTGGGAACCCATTCTAGTGCCTCACCACCCTCACAGGAAAGAATTTCTTCCTTATATCCAATCTAAACCTCCCCTGTTTAAGTTTAACTCATTACCCCTTGTCCTGTCACTACAGTCCCTAATGAAGAGTCCCTCCCCAGCATCCCTACAGGCCCCCTTCAGATATTGGAAGGCTGCTCTGAGGTCTCCACGCAGCCTTCTCTTCTCCAGGCTGAACAGCCCAAGTTTTGCAGCCTGTCTTTATATGTGAGATGTTCCGGTCCCGTGATCATGGCCCTCCTCTGGACTTTTTCCAACAGCTCCATGTCCTTCTTATGTTGAGGACACCAGAACTGCACACAATACTCCAGGTGAGGTCTCATGAATGAGCAGTTACCTTTTTTTTGGTTGTTTTTTTTGTTGTTGTTGTTTAAAGCTTAAGCACACTTAAATAAACACTGTTTATTTTCTATGTAGTGTTTCCAGATTCAAGGAAAGGCTCCTTGAAGGACAAGAGCACTTCAATACTCAATTTGCATGCTCTCTTAAGTCACCTACAAGGTGCCTTCCCCAAACTCCATACTATGATGTTGATGCTTGTTATGAACAGTCTTAATGGAAATATACTGGTAATTGTCAGTCTATATATGGTATCAATCAAAAAACAGCAGATGGGAGCAGAAGAGCTCCATTTTCCTCTAAGTTAAAATCCTTTCTTGACATCTGGGAATAATTGGTTCAAGGTAATTGATACTAAGACAGATATGCTGCAGAAGCACACAGATTTGGACAACAGCTCTGTAACTATTAAAACTATGGGTTGAGGTACATTATCAAGGCACTCAAGGGAATGTATCTCTTACCTGAAGCTGTAATATTTCAAATGGTGTCATCTCTATTTGATTGTGGGTCTTTGCACACATGACCCAACATCAGACCAAATTGTGTTTATGAACCTGTAGATAGTATAATAAATAATTCCCCATACTATGCAGTCAGATATAGTACATGTAAATGGAATCTATGCCTAAGGTGCCTTGTTTGTGGAAAGTTTATGGAAATATAATTTGCTTCAAAGCTATTAGCTAATAATGTAAACAAAAAAGTAGCAGCAAAAACTGGATTGCGAAAAATGTCCATCAGATCTTCCTCACAGTGTCTGAGCATCTTGTGTAATTTTGGATACATGGCATGAATATTTGAATTCTGTTATGAGGGTAACAATCTGAAAAATTACTTGATTGCTCTTGTGGTTAAATATTACAGATGTTGATATTCTTTAATACTATAAATACATTAAGATATCATTAACTACTATAAACACACTTAAGAAAGGTGATCTAAATATGTTAGTGCTCAGGATGGGTAATATGACTCATTCATGACATTTGAGGCAGACACAGGACTATGAGAAAAAAAAAAAGAATTATTAGGTGCTATCAAGAGCAATTAAAAACAGCATGTTGGAACAAAAGTATATGATGTGCACACAACCCAGAATCACCTTCAGCAACAGCAAAATTAAAGCTGCTGCTTGCTCTCATTTGTATATGGTGATACACTGCAATTAATTGCTATGAATATAAGAATAGTGCCAAAGGCTCCCACACATAGAAATATTAAACTCATTGAACATATTCACTCTGTCAGAGCAATTCAAACAAATAAACTGCTTGTGCATGTATCAGATGTAAACCAGAGCGATACCTGTATGTTGATACCTGCAGCACTGACAGTTTACATCTG
Organism: Agapornis roseicollis; assembly: GCA_002631895.1. Classification (NCBI taxonomy): domain Eukaryota; kingdom Metazoa; phylum Chordata; class Aves; order Psittaciformes; family Psittacidae; genus Agapornis; species Agapornis roseicollis. The sequence goes on along the minus strand of NDXB01017475.1, from coordinate 11,887 downwards.
GCCCTAAAGCTAACTCACAAATTACTGTAGCAACCCACACAAAGCAGCATATGAAAAAAGTAAAAGGAGAGGAATTAATTCTGTGATCTTCATAAACTCCATCCCTGACAGTGTTCAAGGCCAGGTTGGACAAAGCTTTGGGTGGCATGGTTTCATGTGGGGTGTCCCTGCTTATGGCAGGGGTGTTGGAACTTGATGATCTTAATGTACTTTCCAACCCTAATGATTCTATGATTTAAAAGCTAGACAAAATGGTTTAGGGAGCTCATTTTTTAAAGGATTCCACAGGCAACAGAAAACTAGTAGGAAGGACTGTAAGAGCCTCGGCAGCCTGCTCTCTGTGAGACACCACAGCGATATCTGTGCTTTATATGGTGGAAGCGCACATTTTTTTTCTTCTTACTTCTTCTCCACAAAAACATTCGGGGGTCTCAGAATTCAGTAGTTTTCAATAAATCCTAGAGAACATTCTCCAGTCAAAGATCTTTTTCATTCCAGATTTAAGATAAAACTTTATCTTACATTCAATTAGCTGTTAACAATATGGAGGAATTCAGACCTTTCTACTAGGGCACATACTACTTTGACAAACAAAACCAGGGAAAAGGAAGGTCTGAATTCTTTTCTAGTAGAAACAAATTAAGTATGTCAGTAAGTGAGTTCTGTAGGATGGGTTAGAAAATGAAAAATAAATAAAATAATGTTATAAGCTGCTTAGGCAGCTGTGAGCATAAGTCAAAATATTTTACTTATCTGTGGGCTATTCAACATTCATGAATTATCAACATGGAAAGGGGAGATCATCTTTTCCATGCTTTGCTCAACCTCTGCACCTTTCTTCACAACTTGCAACTCAAGCTCTGCAAAACGGATGAGCCAACACAGCAGGTAATGTGCTGTTGAACAGGTATGGCTCTGCAAATACTGACCCAGCAAAACTGCAGTTCAAGGGCAAGGTAAACACTGTCATTTTCAAGAAGTGGAAAACGGCAGACACAGAGAAGTACAGACCAGTCAGTCTCATCTCTGTGCCCTGCAAAATCTTGGAACAGATACTCCTGGAAACCATGGTGAAGCACATAAGAAACCACAAAGTGGCTGGTGACACTTCATTCTCCTTCATTAAGGGGAAATCATACCTGAACAATTTGGTGCCTTCTATGATGGGGCTACAGGACTGATGGATAGTGGCAGAGCAGTTGACATCATCTACCTGGACTTGTGCAAAGCGTTCGACACTGTCCCACATGACATCCTTGTCTCTAAATTGGAGAGACATCAATTTGACAGGTGGACCACTCAGTGGATAAAGAACTGGCTGGATGGCTGCACACAAAGAATTGTGGTCAATCGCTCAGTCTCTAGTTGGAGACCAGTAACGAGTGACGTCCATCAGGAGCTGGTGTTTGGACTGGTATTGTTCAAAATCTTTGTTGGCGACAGCGGGATTGAGTGCGCCCTCAGCAAGTTTGCCAATGACACCAAGCTGTGTGGTTCAGTGGATACACTGGAGGGAAGGAATGCCATCCAGAGGGACCTTGACACGCTTGTGAGGTGGGCTGATGCCAACCTCATGAAGTTTAACAATGACAAGTGCAAGGTCCTACACCTGGGTCAGAGCACTCCCAGGCACAGCTACAGGTTGGGCAAAGAAGAGATTCAGAGCATCCCTGCGGAGAAGGACTTGGGGGTGTGGTCGATGAGAAAATGAACATGAGCCAGCTTCAGTGTGCGCTCGCAACCCAGAAAGCCAACGGTATCCTGGGCTGCATCAAAAGGAGTGTGACCAGCAGGTCCAAGGAGGTGATCCTGCTGCCCCTCTACTCTGCTCTTGTGAGACCTCACCTGGAGTATTGTGTGCAGTTCTGGTGTCCTCAACATCAAAAGGACATGGAGCTGTTGGAACAAGTCCAGAGTAGGGCCATGAGGATGACCAGGGGACTTGAGCATCTCCCATACAAAGACAGGCTGTGAAAGTTGAAACTGTTTAGCCTGGAGAAGAGAAGGCTGCATGGAGACCTCCTAGCAGCCTTCCAATATCAGAAGGGGGCCTATAAGGATGACAAAGAGGGACTCTTTGTCAGGGACTGTAGTGACAGGACAAGGGAAGTTCAGGTTAGATATAAGAAGTTCTTTACTGTGCGGGTGGTGAGGCACTTGGAGCGGTTTGCACAAAGAAGTGATAAATGCTCTATCCCTGCCAGTGTTCAAGTCTAGGTAGGACAGAGCCTTGGGTGACATGATTTAGTGTGAGTTGTCCCTGACCATGACACCGGGGTTGGAAATAGATGATCTTATGGTCCTTTGCAACAGTAATCATTCTGTGATTCTATAATACACACACTACGGAGGGGTGGTAAACATCTATATGGAATGAAGATGTTTTGACTGTTCCTGTAGTGTCTGTAAGCATTAATATCTTTAAAAAGTAAATGGAAAGCAAATACAGAAAACATCTGTTCCCTCCATACAGCCATCACTGGTGAAAGAGACAGGAATATGGAAATCACTTTTACAGGAGATCTAAATGATTTTTGAACTGAAGTCTGTAAAAGGGTAAAATTTAACTAATACAGTGTTTGGACAAACTGCTACTCAGATGAAATGGCACTTCCCCATTTGAAATGTACTATTCTGAGAAATTAGAGGTGTGTATGGCCACAAAGTAAAAACTACTGCATTTAGCATATAAATTCCAATAAAAATCTCTAGAAAACACTGCAAGCAATTTCTAGCAGAAATCCAGGATACCTTACTGAAAGGTGTATATGCCCAAGAAGCAGAAAATGCTTTCTAGTTACAAGACAAATATATAATGTATCAGCATTTTAGAAGGAAAATAAATAATTCTGCTACCTGGGCACATTTCTGTTTTTGTTAAATGAAACTGCATCACGGATTCATTCATTTACAAATACAGTTAAATTGACCACAGCAATGTGGGAAACCCTCTGGGTTATGAAATGGACCTATATTTTTTTTTGCCAATGCAGCCTGCTAAAATGGAAGCACAGACTAGCAGGTGACCTCTTAGTTGACAAGACCACAGTCACTGGGCTGGAGGCCTACATGGATAATTCTTTTTCTTTTTTT
>NDXB01017473.1:7878-29827 GCA_002631895.1 Agapornis roseicollis | reverse complement strand
GTGAGGTGTCCCTGCTTATGGCAGGGGGTTTGGAACTGGATGATCTTAAGGTCCTTTCCAACCGTAATTATTCTATGATTCTATGTTTTAAGAACAGCTGTAACTCAGAACCACACAGTCTCTCTCTCACTCCCTTCCTCCCCCTGCTCCTGGAGGGATGGGGAGGAGACTTGAAAGAATGCAACTCCCACGGGTTGAGGTAAGAGCAGTCCAGTAACTAAGGTATAACACAAACCACTGCTGCTGCCACCAATAATAACAAGGGAAATAACAATGGAAGAGAATACAACCACTCACCACCCACCGACTGATCCCCAGCCCGACAGAGCAGTGATCTAACCCTTCCAGGTAACTGCCCACAGTTTATGTAATGGGCATGATGTGCTGTGGTCTGGAATACCTCTTTGGCTAGTTTGGGTCAGGTGTCCTGTCTCTGCTTCCTCCCAGCTTCCCCTCCTCCCTGGGAGAGCATGAGACTCAGGAAGTCCGTGGTCACAGTAAACATTCTCAGCAGCAACTAAAAACATTGGTGTTATCAGTGCCGTTCCCAGGCTGAAAATCAAAAACACAGCACTGCACCAGCTACTAAGGAGAAAAATGACTGCTACTGCTGAACCCAGGATAAAGAGCTAGACACATTTGTGAAAATCGAGGAACTAACTCATTGAGAGAAGGAAGGTGCAAGCAGAGGCAAGCCTTCTGAACAGACTCACCTGAGTGCCTGGCTTGTCCCTTGGTGGGCAAGAAGTCTTCTAGGCCTCAGGAAAAATGAGTCCTGTGAAAGGCAGCTGTGAAATTACATTCTCCTGCCTTTAATCCTGGTTTGACTGAGCAGATGCCAGGTGTTGATGCTTCCTCATTTATCCCTTTTTGGTTTTAAAGCACATATTTCTTATGTGAGATATTATGACACCTTCTCCTTAAGTACATCAAGTGTTAATGGAAAAATATTAGGAAGTAATTTTTGAGACCTTGTTCTTTACTGTTGTTTTGAGTGAGGAACATAATGGTTCTAAATGGCTTGGAAGAGCTCTTACGAAAGTCTTCAGGGAGGGAATTGATTACTCAGTAAGCTTGAATTTCTGAGCATTTAGCTTCTGTTTTATCTTCCTGCAATCATTCTCTTGTGTCAATGTGCACATTCCAGCTGTGCATGTCAAATCCAGTTGGTGGTCTGCATTGTGTTGCTCCTTGTACTCTAAAACTGCTTGTAGTTCTGCTGTGTAACAAACTCAACTTAGTTGATATTCAGTGCTTGGGTAGAGCTGTGGTTGAACACCTAAGAAAAAGGAAGCATCTGTTGTCTATAAACAGGTAATCTCATTAAAGATATTCTGTGCTAATGATGCTAGTGTTCCTGCAATGCCTGCATTACTTCCAAGGTGCATACTGTGCTGTGAATGTGTATTCCATGTGAGCAATTTCTGCTTTTAATGTTCTCCTGGTAAAAAAAAAAAAAAGTATTAGACAAACAGTACAGGCAGAATAATTCTAAACTCAGTCCTTTATTTCTGTTAGTAATGAAATTAGTTAACATTCGGTCTTGTTTGTCCTATGTAGGAGGTTGTACTGACTATGCTGTTGAAGCATGGCGTTCACGATGTTACTTGACTGTAGAACTGAGGCTCCAATCTACTAAATGATGACATCTTGTACTTGTATCTCATTGAAATAATCCAGTCAGAAAAATTCTCATTGAGGCAGAGATCTTAGAGTTCAAGTATGTAAAGTAACTAGAGATTTGGCTATATCTTCCCCCTACCCCCCAAGTTTTTATGTATGCATACAGTGAATTTCAAGGTGTTACTTTATTTCTTTGTTTAGAAACATTGGAAGGTAACGGGTAAAGGTTATGTCTTGGTTTTGCCATAACATCTGCTGATTAGGATACCTGTTCTTCCTTGGTTAGTCACTGAGATTCTTAGACTGATTTTGGAAATATGGCTCCAAAGTTAGATTATGTAAAATTGCTTGTCAGACACATTGAATCCCAAGTCTTTTCATTTCTTGATTGCACGAATTAGACATGGATACAGCAGGCCAACAGAATGATTTTAGCTCAGAAGTGGCAATAATGATAGGTTAATTTTAAGCATATTAAATAATCATTAAAATCTGGGAATTCCATCATGCTTGCAATCAATGTTTTCTCATTAAAACCTGAAATGGAAATTACATGGGATAGAGTGTTGTCGTCCTTGATTGCCAGGCAGTAGGACTGTAGCTAAGTTTGTGGACTGTGAATGGATGGCTTTGAATATGATTTAGTTGTAAAACCCCACCTCAAGGACCATGGGTGGCATTAAAGGTTACTGCAGTGCATTAACATAGAGCTGCATACCATCCCCCTCTTTCTGCTTCTCCTTCTGGGTACCAAAGTTTTCCTCTTTCCCTGTTTCCTACTCCTTGCTACCTTTTTTAGACTTCTGCCTCTGTTCTCTAATAATATTGACTGGTGGCAGCTGGTGGTTGCTCTCCACACCAAGTACTCCATGTTTTTCCCCAAGTCTGTGATGCTTTATTGACCTAAACCAGTGGCACTATTGCATTTGATGAGTAACGACTATATGTTGTGTTTGGTTAAAAAAGTATGGGTGGCCAGCAGAAGGGACGGCTGTATTTTGTGATTTTCCTTGTGCTGGACACTAAGAAGGAGGAAAAGACTCTGGAGGAGTGAGTGCCTTTTTGTTTTGGCAAAACTGAGCATGCTTGTGTAACAGCAGCTTATAGATCAGAGGGTACAGGTGGCGTATATCTCTCTTCTGCATTCAGAAACCAAAACAACCCTTACTCTGTTACTTATCATAATATACAGTCTTTCCAGTGTGCTCACAGAAGCTGCACAAAGGTGTATTTCAGAGTGCAGACCAGCTTCCATCAGGCTTTTGGGGACTCAGCAGGTGGTACATGTGTTCTAGGCGAAAACAACCACTCAGCACCTCTACTTTCTGCTCATCTGTTGGCCTCAGAGCTGCCTATTTTATTTTTCAATTTTTCCTGTTTCTTACCTGCTCAAGGAGTAGTTCATAAGCAAATCAAACAGACACATAAACTGTCTTCTTTGCTGGCATGATGATCAAATAACACTTGTGATTGGCTGGCAATCACTGCAGGTCTCCATTGCATGCTACTAATGGGTCATGTGTTCATTCAGGCTTGATCCAGGGGCCTGATTTACCTTCAACCTTACATAATCACTCTTGGAATTAATAAGAGCTCAGATTTAATAATGACTGATATCCACCTACAAAGCAGCGTCAGTAATTGTGCAGTCTGAAGGCAGTTGCAGTGCCTTGCCTGTCTGTCAGGCTGGGTTGGATCTGTTGCTGTCAGGGGTCTTTCTCAAGATATGTAAACCTACCTTTAGATCTCTTTTCTGTCTGTAAAATACTTCATTCTTATTATAAAGCTTGTGGAAGGAGACATGTAGACAGAAAGATTCAGTTGGGGATTTCCTCTTTTACTTCTCTTTTCTCTATATTATTTCTTGTACTATTCTGCCTTATGAGGATTCGGACCAAACTGTGGGATTTCATTATGTGTAATGCAGTTTACACAGCTTTACCTATATCAGATGATGATGATGGCAATTTCAGTTAGGAAGCAATTCACCCTTCCAGAAAAGCAAACAGAATGATTAATGCTGATTAAGCATTTTGCTCTTTTTTAAACAAACAAAAAAAATCCCTTAGATATACAAGGTGGATATGCAATATAAATTGTGAGGATGAGAAATTTACCTTCCCTTCTTATGGGGAGTACATACAAGCGGATTCTGAATATTTGGCATTTAGCCTGGTGTTGAAAAAGGCCCCAGATCATGTCAGAACGTATTAACAAATGACTGCTGATGACCAACTGCCAGTCAAATGGACAAAACCCAAACCAAGCAGGCAGTAAAACAGGAGACTCAATAGCTGGATCTACATCCTCTTGGATTGCATTAGGCCTAACACTATACAGGAGGAGGAATGGAACTGAAGATGTAACGATTATTTGTTTGGGGGAGTTCCAGGTTTTCCTGTATGTGTCTGGGTTGTGCAGCAAAACTAAAATCCTGGTTCAGAACACGCAGTTAGAATAGAAAGCTGGGTTTATTTTAACTTAACAAACTTAAGTTAACTTAAGTTAAGTTAACTTCTAAGTTTTGATGCCTGTGGAATGAAATTAAGTGTGGCGTGTCTGTGATTTGGGAGGAGGACCAGGAGGGGCATTTTGAGAGAGTAATGGTTTTTCAGTAATTGTGTAAAGACTAGGATAAGTTATGGAAAAATTAAGTTGGTGTTTTGAAAAATAATATAATTTGCAGTTAAATTGCTGCTCTACAGGGGTTTACTTTTTAAAACAGGACTCTTGACCACTTTTTACAATGGTAGATGAATCCTCATGTGAGTTGGTGTTTGAAAGGTAATAGCTTTGAATTGTTCCAGAAGCGATTCTTGGTTTGATTTCTTCTCCTGCTCCCCAAAACGTAGCACACCTTATGATGGATTTGTAGGGACTGTATTTGTCTTCAGAAATTTAATATGATAAGACAAAACGCAGGGTCAATAAACGCAAATTGGACAGTGGTCTGTGGACCAACTTGGCCTAATAAATTTCAGGAACCCTTAAATGCTAAATATTTCTGTTAATTTGTGGTCTTCACAACATGGGTAGCAGCTGTCAGAAGGTTTCACAACAAAGAACTTGTTTTGGCCACAGTGGCAATTCAGAAGGAAACAGGGTAATGTACCAAACCTCCTGAAAGCTTTGTAAGAAGTACTGTAGCTCTGTCGTTTCCATCATATGCAGCGTTACATTCAGCTTATATTTATGAGAGGGTTGGTTGGTTGGAGGTCTTTGTTTTTTGGGGGGGTTGGGTTTTTTTGGTTTTTTGGTTTGGTTTGGGTTTTTTTTGTGCATATATGAATGTTGGTCCATCATTCATATATGCCTGTAATAACTGGGTGGTCTGGTTTATCCATGTTCCCTGCTGGTTTCTACTGCCTCCTGTGACTAACTGTTGAGTAAATTTCAAGTATTGCTGGATCAAAGCTTTTGAGACACATCAATTGTTTTGTCAGTAGAAAGTCAGTTATACCTGATGCTTTGCTGGCAGCTCTATGGGGTTTTGTGTCTTTTTATTGTTAACATTCTTATGAAATAAAACTAAATGTTCAGAAACTTGTAATTAGGATTTCTCCTCTATATTAATGAAGTGCTGCTATTGCCTTTTAAGGGAGGATGGCAACTGCTCCTTGGAACGATGGAAGCAGTCAGTGGTCAGGAAAAGAATGATCATCAATTGATGCCAGATGTTATAGGGAAGATATCTTTGAAACACTGACTGGTGAATTACTCCAAAGAGGCTTAAAAGTGCCAGAAACTGTAAGCTCTTGATATGCTTACAATGAGGTGCATAAAACATAAAGCAATATTACTTTGTATCGTCACTGTTTTGCAAACTACTTTGTCATATCTACCCCGAGCTCCAAGAGAAAGCTTGCAGTCCCAGCTGTCTCATTGATCATCTGCCACTAGTTGTTGCAGCACACACAATTGAATTGCTTTTCCCTAAGGGAAACAATGTCTCCAGGTGTGCTAATAATAAAATTAATAGCTTAGAGAAACTGCTTGCCACAGCAGCCGTGGCTCTACAATGAGAGGATCGATTCCAGTGTTTAACTGCCCTAATTCCATAGTGGATACCTGACTCAGCCACTGCTGAGATACGTTCAGCCTCACAGTTAATCAATACATCCCTGATTTAAAACAAAGGACCAAGATTCAGGATTAGAAGTCTTTCTGAATAAAAGGATGTAGGTTAAAACTGTTGACACCCTTCAACGATTACTTTAATATTAAAGTCAGGAGTGCTTTTGCTCGTGCTTCCACAGGAAGTAGACATAATACTACTGAACCTATCATCTTCATATTGTTGAACATTGGCTTGTAAATATTACAATGTAAAATGACATTTAAATAATCTTGAGCTGGCATTTTGTAGAGCTTCATGGATTTTGACTGTAATTGGTAATATTACTTTAGTGTGGGTAATATATGTAGTCATACACAGTAGTTATTACACTGTCACATGATGTTGCTGTCAGTAGCCACAGGTTTGACTGCCAGCACTCTGTCTTGAGGGACACACATGCTTTTCATATTGGATTTTCAGGAGATCTCAATTCTGAGTGCTTATAAATGTCAAGGCTTGGCCTGGGTATGAAAGAAAATACGCATACGTATAAGTTGACAGTGGGAAGCGAAAGAGCATTACACATTGCTGTGTGGGACAGGGGGCTGAAATTTCAGTGTCAGCTTCTTAGTTGCAAGAGGAATAAGAAGTTTGTTCAAAATCACCGCTTGTTTGCTAAAGCTTTTTTTTTTAACCTATTATTTGGTCTAATGATAGCCATTATTGTTACTTGTCTTGCTTATATCCTTAGATGATTACACCTTCATCACAGCTACCTACCACAACTTGGCACATTAGTGAGGGAGGCAGCCGAAGAGGTCTGAGACGTTAAGCATGGCAGTTCCCCGCAGAGGGAAAATAAATTCTCCTCTCCTCTCCCCCAGTGTTCTGTGAAAGGAATCGAAACCAGCTCTCCCCAGTGCATTCGATACCACCAGAGGAGTGTGGCTTCATCTGATGCTGCACAGTTTAAGAAATCTAATGCTAAGCGTTAGAAGAAGTTTGAGAGCGCTGCCCTAATCTGGTTGAGGTTTTTTAGGTAATGGGCAATTGGAGATGGTAGCAGACCTGAAAAAATAAAGGACTTAGGGAAGGAAAGGCTTCTGAATAAATGTAAATATTAAAATGCCGTTTATAACCTGGAGAAGTTTAATGTATGTGATATGAATCATGTAGGAGTATTGCTGTTACTTTCTTTATGTCACTTGGCAGAGAGGGTAAGGAAAACCTTCTCCTGTAACTCTGTTTATATAGTATAGCAGAGCTCTGAGCCATATCATGGCATCATCTCCCAAAAGATCTCAGCACTACTCTTGTGCCTCAGCTGATGTACTTGGCACAAATGTGACTTGTCAGAGAAAGATGAGAGAAATAGGAAAATCCCTTACAACAGCATGTTTAAATGAGGACTTCAGCCACCCCCTATTTGCACGAGCAAGTAAAGTATCGCTTGCGTGGATCAAGTGCATCAGCATTTATCCAGCGCTGGTGGGATTTGCAGGCCTGGAGGTGCTCACTGCACTTTGTCTCAGACCTGTTGTTTTCTGCCTCAAGTCTCAGGCCTGTTTTTGCATTAGTTGTTATGAGAGATGTGGGAGAGGCCTTCTATTTTTATCAAGTGTGTTTGAATGACTGCTTCATAATAAATTGCTTTCATTTTTAGTCTCTTAATGAATGAAACAGCATCCAGCGATAACATGTCTCAGGATAAATAGTTTCAAGTGAGTGTCTAGGGCCACAACTGCATCATTAATTAGTTGTTTCTTCTTTCTCCTCTGTGTCCCAGTGTCACACACTTTGTACACAAAGGTTGAGGGCAAGAGATAAAGATAAATTTGTTAAGCAGCACCAAACTTTTTTCTAAATGGGGAGCATGGCCTAGTTATGAGGGCAAGCAGAGGCTGAGAATAAGGCTATCTGGCGTATTTCAGAAGCAGCTAAATTTAAGTGGTTGCTGGGAGCTATTGGTAGGAGTGAAAGCAATCCTTGTGGTTTGATTGTTTGAATAAATAAATTTGTTAGGAAGAAATCTGCTTTGAGTTACTCAGATACACTGCTGGACACAGGCTTCCAATGGGGAAGCTCTTAAAGGTGCAAATTGGAGTTTGGTCTGTTGCTTCAATGTATTTGCAAGTAGTGGGGCTGGGAGTCTGAGTAGTGCTAGGAGATCTGTAGGATTGTGTTCTGGAAGAAGTCCAAGAAATGGGTTTTATCTGAAGAACAGATTTGCGATGGGAGATTAAAGAAATCATGGTTCTCCTACCGTATGAGGGTGTTGGTCTGTATGAGAAGTCTACAATAGAGGAGAAACTTCGAGGTCCCACTCACAGAGACAATTTGTTTATTCAGTGGGAGTCATGACAGGTGGAGTTTTTCCTTGATGTATGACAAAATTTGGATTGCATTTCCAGATTTATTTTAACAGCTGGTTGCAGTCAGCTTCTTATTTATTAAAAGCTGTAATTTTCAAGAAATGAGTGCATGCTGCAGCAGTGTACCTGTATCATCTATCGTTCTGTGTTCTGTCCTACTGCCCACACCAGTACAGGATTGTATAGTTATAAGTGTGATGTAAGAAAAAAACATCCCTTATGCAGTATCTCGACAGCTGTTTTGCCCTTGGTTATTTCCAGTTCCGTTAGTTCTTTTCAGAACACAGGTATTGAGTAAAGTGTTCTCTAAAACTATGCCAGGTAAAGCACATCCTTCCAACATATACTGATTTTTATTAAACTATAATATACCTATTAAGCATCCTAGTTATATGAGTGTAGGTTGTGTGTGAAGGCACATAGCCTAGATCCTGTTGATGGTATTGGCCTAACCATTTTTTGTTGCGCTAGGAAATGCCATTGATTATTTTATTGTGTTTTAAAGTATATTCAGCTTTAAGAGAACTACTCCCGTAAACTGCAGAGGAGCATCAGTAACTGAATAATAAGGAGTCACCATTTAGTTTTCATGAATATTATGCTTGCTAGATTAAAACAATGAAGTTTTATTAAATAGACTTGTATAAGATGTCAGTTCGATTAGGAGGCTGTCTTTCCATATAATGGATGTTGGTTCCATTCAGAGTAACAGATGAAAATTAGGAGAGGGAGAAGGAAGCAAAGGTTGTTCTTCATGGCTTACTAGTAGTCACAAACATGATTTAACAATTCTTTGCTTGTAATTTCACAGGATGAACAGTTGTCTTAGGTATATTTAATTGTTAAAACATTTCCTTAGATGTTCTGCTTTATAGCTAGTCATTATTCTTAGGTTTTTGAAAATAAACTTTAACTAACTAGAGTGTTCATGTTATGGTTTAGTCTTGAAAGATGTTAACAGTACGTTTAAAGCCACCACAAAAACCCCTAATGAGTCGCATCGGTACCTTAGGACTGAGTATGTCTACCTGTAGATGAAAATCAGAGTGTGGATATGCTTATGAGATGCTTTCAAAGAAATTCCAAAAAGCATACTGCACTGTATCATGCACATCTGTAATAAACTCTATCAAGATTCTTATCATGAATTGAAACCCGGATTTTCTTTGCAGTTGAGCTGGGCTTGGACTAGCTGGCATGGAAGAAAGGTGAGCAAGCTGGATGGCAAATGGAGTGCAGATGCCAAGGTCAGGGGCTATCCAGAGGGATCTCTCTAGGTCTTGGCTCCCTCATTGCAGCTCAGAAAGCACTCTGCTCTGTTGTATAGGGGTGGCAGGGGAAGGGCAGCTAGTGCTATGGCTGGTGGAAAGCTCTGAGTTCAGTTCTTACATCTTACATTCAGAGAAGGTGGCAGCTCTGCTGGAAGCTTTTTCCTACTGCCTCTTTGTATCTCTTTGTACCCCCCCTGCATTCACAGGGACTCGGTTAGGGCGGCAGAAAGGGGATTCATCTCAAGAAAGTTCATCCTAAATTGTCATTATTCCTATTGTACTGACATCTTCTGTGTGCAGCCAAGAGAAAGGGGCGGAGGGGGGAAGCAAAATTCTGTGCAAAAGCTCTGCTGAAACTAAATAAACTCTCAGACAGGGAAAAGGCATGTTGCCTTTAACCCTTAGGCTATCTCCTTGATACATTTCAAAGGTTCCTTGTGAGAAACAGGGGTGTTAGTACTTCCTAAGTACCTTGTAAAATGGGAAGCTAAGCCTTGAATGAAGATGTTAAGCTTTGTACAAGTCTTCTTATCAATCCCTCCTATACCATCCCAGTATAACTTCCCAAAATGGAAAGTTTTTCTTTGTGATGACATTAGGAAGATAGTGTCACACAAGTGCAGGTCCTTGTCTTTGATTTTATTGTTAATAATTAATTTAATTGAAATGCAAATGCCTTTTGTGATGTGAAAGAACAAATGTGCTGTATAAAAAAAAGGACATTTCTTTTCATTTATAGGTTCGGGCTCTACTAAGAAGAAGGTGTTGTCAGGGATTAGCTGTAATCGTATTCAAATTCTCATCTCTTAAACACTAATTTGACAAATCCAGGACAGACAGTATTTTCAGTCCTTCCTATAAAAAGTGGCTTTGTGTTGCCATTCAAGGTACAAATATAAGCTACAGTTGTAGAACTCAGGCATGGAAAAGAAATATAAATGCATAATAATTGAAAGGCCGTGGGCCTTATTATCCATTTAATGAATAACAGAATTACACTGCAGGTTTATAAGCCTGTGAATATTTTGCTTTCTTGCACAATGACTGTTTAGTCTCACTTGACCTCGATGAAATTATAGGAGAGGCAAATCTGATTGTAAGCTACAATCTGAAACACTCTTTCATCAATTTTTTCAGCTTTACGTTTTCCTGTGGGACAAACCCATATTCCTATAATGCAGTTCTCAGGTGATTTGTTTGTTGGGTTTTTTTGGTATGTTTTCCAGTTCTGACTCAGAGACAGAAGGAGGATCTTATCTCCATCCCTAATTTCTTTGCCAATCATTTTACTTTTATTCTGTGATAGCCAAAAGCTACTGCTTGACAGCACATCAGAGCTCTTGTCCATCAGAATTAAAGGATGTGCAATACATAATGTGCTGGAATTCTTACAGGCAAAATGGCATGACAAACATGGTTGCTCAACAGGTAGAGAGCCAAGCTGCTGAATGTGGCTGCACTAAATTAACAGGAAGAGTCCTTTTTTGAACAGTTACAGGAAGAGAAGACTTTAAAAGTAACTTTGAATGAACAGTAATATTTATTAGACACTTAATGTACACAAGATAAGGTTGGCATTTCATTTCAGAGATACATTCCTAAGGCTGTAAGACGTCAGCAACTTAGGAAGGGAAAATAATTTATGTAAGAGCTTTAGGTCATAAATGTGAAATAAACCCTTTCTCTAGCATTAATACCAGGTGATGTCAATCACTTGTTTCATGCAAATAATCACTATAAATAGAGCAATTACTACATCAGCAGTCAATTATACACTGTTGCATTGTGGAAAAAAACACGGTATGTTGGCTTATTGTCATTTCCAGCAAGGGTTTAACCTTTCACTAAAAAATAAATAAGTGATTAAGATTCACTGGAAAAGATGTAGAAAAGCTGCTAAAAGGGAAAAAGAAAATGCTGTTGCTTTGACTTGCATGGGAGTTAGAAAGTTCAGTGTTCCTTAGCTGAGTTCTGCTTCCTTTCTAAGATGATTTAGATTGAGATGCTGGATGGAAAGGAAGGGCCACAGGGGCCACAATTACTGTTTGACTAGCAAGAGGAAAGAGAGTTTTGAGAAAAATGTTCACAGCTGCATTTTCATTGCTCAAGCACTGGTTCAGCGGGGAGGCAGAGCACAAGGCACTGCAGGCCTGACTCAGCTCTTCAGCAGATGCGGGTGGTTTACAAACTTCTTTATTCCTCAGTAACTTTCCTCATCTGCCCTAGAAGAATTCTGGCAGGCGTTGAAGTTACTGAGACACGAAGCAGAGTTGCAGAAATTGGCGTTCTTATCCGTAAATGTTACTATGAGACAACAAAATAGAACCACCTGCTCCATTATTTAACACTTCTGCAGATTACGTGGCTGTCATAGATAGGTAGTGTCATCGTGAGTAGTTGGCATTGTGTCCCAGTGACACAATTAAGTCTCTTCACCCTGTGTTGCAGGATATAGAAACAACAGCTATGTGTATTTGAAACACACAGGCTTTGTGATTGTGGAAGATTCATTAGATATGTTTGGACACCGGTGTGTCCATGTTCTGTTCTAGAAAAACACCAAAATAAACAGAATTTTCCTGGGTTAGTGGTTGGACTTCATGATCTTAAAGGTCTTTTCCAGCCTGGTTGATTCTGTAATTCTAATATTTGAATAAGAAAATGTGGAGTGATTGTCAAAACCGGAAAGAGAAATGTGATGTGAGTACTAGAATATTAAATTAACCTCCTAGAAACAAATGTTATGGTCAGGCAGACAAGAAGACTGTTTATGTGGGTGAGCAATGGAAGCAATGACATCAGAGGTGTTTATTAAGAAGACTCAAGAACTTTGGACAAGTTCACTTCTGATAGTGTGGGAGCAGCCACGTGTCCTCTACTTTCATCTCTAAGTCTCAGTACTGTGACTCTGAAGCCTGTTAATTGACTACTCTGCTTTTCTCTTGAGTCAGGACTCTGTGCATCTCAGTTCATACTCGAATGAATACAGTAACTGTATGTGCTTCATTAGTAAAATCTGGGAAGAGAGGTTTGATACCTCTTCAGACCTAACCAATGATTCTCAGGTCCTTAACTGTCTGTTTCACAGAAAAACAAGTATGTTGTTGTATTAATATTATAGTAAGAGTTCCTCTGTATCCCCATTTGGATGTGTGTTTGAATGAAGAAATCCTCACTGTATTATTTACCTACACTGCATATTATATAAGCAGTGTTCACTGTTGAAGAAGCTGAATGTAGCTGACATTGTATGTTACTGTAATTACTTCAGTCATAACAGTGCTGAAACTTTTCCTAGCAGCTTTTGCCATTGATGCTTTTCGAACAGGCTGCCTTACCTTGCTTGGGAAAGCTTTTTCAGATTGTAATTGATGTGAGTGTGTGAACTGAACCAGTTTTCCTTCCAAAAATAAACACTGTATGGAGTGAGACGCATTCCCAAAATTCTGTATGGGAAAATCATCTGTGGTAGCTACAAATAATTCTTACTACATTATAGTGAACGTGTAGCTTGCTAAAAACTGTAGCATTTACAGGCATCAAATTATTAGAAGTGAGCTTTTCAATAAAATACATCTTGAGACTAAAACAGGCTTTAAAAGTACATGCCTCAAGCACTAGGTAATTCTGTCCCTGAGATGCAGAGAAGAGCAAGGTCAGAACCTATGTAGAAGCTAGAATTTGTGTAATACAGAAGAACAGGGGTGTAACACTGCAGGATGGAAACAAAATCTGGCTCCTATTTCGTGAGCTGTTTCATATAATGCTGCTCTGCTATAACACAGGTTTATGGATAGAAAATTTAATTTTGAGACCTTTTATGTATAAAGACCATAGTTCTCAGGAGGTGAAACAAAAGGGGTAAAAGATCTGTTTGTTGTTTGAATTATGATTCAAACCGTTTGAGTTGGTTGTTTTGAGAAATGCCTGAGGTGAGTGAGATGGAGGGAAGAAATCTGGGGTGTTTAATTACACAGTAGTGCCACCTAGCAGCGACTCCAGGGTTGGTGTGCGTGTCTCTGGATTTCCAACTGTCTCACTTCGGGCTTTCACGTAAGAGTTCTTTTTCTGTTGAACCGTGTTATGAGCTTTAACAGTATAAATGTCGATGTGGAAAAAAGACATTTCTTACATGGGAAAGCTCAAATATGAATCTCAAAAGCTTTTTAATTCAGTCAAATGGAAACAGGGGTAGAAAAAGCCTTTTTTTTCTTTTTTTTTGAAATGGCTATTTTCTAGTTAAAATTAATGGTTTCCCAGTTTGTTTGGTAGATGCCACGTGAATAAATATTGCTACTTTAACAGATCTCAAGAAAAAAAAAGGTTGCATTTTGAATTCCTTCAATGTCCTTCCAACAGTAAGCAGAAAATGGAAAATGACGAAATCTCCTTGTGTTTTCAGTGCCCATACCCCAGTTTTACGTGTTCCTAAAAAGAAAAATGGCTGTGGGGTAGTAATAAACAAGGCCACAGTAATCAAGACATGACCGATTCTGTATGTGGCAGGTACTTTACATTTGGAATATTGTGAGATTGGTTGAGATATTTCATGCTGACATAGAAAAGAAATAGCAGCTTCCTTAGTCATATGCCCTTTTAGTGTAGCACAGTGTGAAGTCTTCTGTTGTGTTACTCTCAAGTGTAGTGTGAAGTTTACACATCCAATCAAAAAGCTACTTTACCTTAATAATCTTTTGGTGCTTTGTTCTATTTTATTTTACTTTTTAATAAATAAGAAAAAAAAATCAAAGGAATACCAAAATATTATGTTTAGATTGATGCTGTATTTAATGAGTCCTTTATTGGATGTAGTACCGAGTGTTAATCAATACACACACCAGAATAACTTCCAATGCAATCTTGCCGGGTATTTTAAATTAATTCTTATTAAAATAATTGACGACTTGTGACTTACTGGGGTTGCAACTGGAGCAATTTTTCATCCTAATTAGGAGGTTAGGTTCCACTGCTCAAACTGCAGATAATGGCGTAATGATTGTCATCTTGAAACATAAAAATCAATGTGAGATACTATCAAAATCTGCCGACTGTCACAAATTATGGAAATCATTCAGGGTTTTAAAAACACTGCTAAATAGTGTTTCCTTTTATTCTTTATAACATATTCAAGCACAGCTACTCAAGAGAATGTCTATTAACATAAAGCAAATATCAAGTGGTGCTCAGATAGTTAGGGCCACCTCTTAATTTGCGATATAATTTACAAATATTTTAGGAGAGATATGGAATAGTCTTTTTATAGTATTAAAAATTAAATCTCTTATTACAGATTAGTAGCAGGACTGTATCGTAGTTAACAGTTTGCTCTGTTTTTTGGTCAGTTTTATTTGTTGATGACAATGGAATATGACCACATGCACCCTGTACCTTGCCTTCACTGGTAACATCATGAGAACTGGAAAATTTTGGATCATTTTATAGATACATGTTCCATCTTTTCTTTTAGTGTTTTCACACTGCTATGTCAAAGGGCAAAAATGAGAGAAAAAGAAAAAAATGTTAGTTGTCACTGGGGCTATGCTTCAGTTAGAGGTTATTTATAGTGAGTTTGTTTTTAATATTTGATGTACACAGACCTTTCCATCTCAGTGAGGTGTAAATCTGAAAAACTCCTCTGCTATAATTCCCTTTGGAGGTCTATGGGAGGTCGTAAACCCTCCCATAGATTCTGAAAATAATCTGGAGAGTGTTTTCTATCTCCTCAGATTAAAATTCCATCATGTCATAGCAAATTTCAAGTGTTCNAACTCCTCTGCTATAATTCCCTTTGGAGGTCTATGGGAGGTCGTAAACCCTCCCATAGATTCTGAAAATAATCTGGAGAGTGTTTTCTATCTCCTCAGATTAAAATTCCATCATGTCATAGCAAATTTCAAGTGTTTTTTTTTTTTTTTTTTTTTGACAAAAACTGTCTGGAATATTTGCTTGTAGAAATAAATATCCACATACACAAAATGTACAGATACAGAAGTGAAAAAGAGAAATGCTATTTGATTAGTCCATTATAAACTACTATATTGATTCCCATTCCATCTACCCTGTCAGCAGAATTTATTCTTCCATCTTCTTATCATCCATATGAAAATAGCATGTTCTGCACTTGAATGCTTGTGAATGTCATGTGTAAGGAGAAATGAGGAGAAAAACCTTTGTATTTGAAAGAAAACTAAACTAAAGATTGCATGGGAATATTCATCAAGTTACCTCCATGCTGGTCCTTGTCTCCTTGGAATTACCTTAAAGCAATTGATTTCAAGTTTTGTAATGAAATACTGCAAGTTCTAGTCTAAATCTTACATCTTACTTTGCATTTCCTCTTCAACATCTGTGTATACAGGGAATTGCTGATAATTCCTCATATTGGCCTTTTAAAAAAGCCATAGGATTTGAGAGATAAAAACTACAGAATCAGCGAATGGTTGAGGTTGGAAGGGCTCTCTGGAGGTCATATTGCCCAACCCCCTCTGAATATGCAAGACCTCTCAGTTTTCTTCTTTTCTTTTTGAAGACTTTCTACTAAAAATAGATAAGTACAGTCCACCCCATTTTCAAGCATGCTTAGCACCCACACGACCAAGTATGGGTTCCAGCTGAGTTGAAATGAACAAATGAGAGTAGTTATTTATGCTGGGTGAGATGAACCCATTGTCAGAAACACCTCCGTCCTCCTTGGGCATTTCCTGGGAGGAGGCCTCATGTGTGGAGAACATCTTGATAGATCTTGTTTTACATCTTGATAGAATTGCCAGCTCCTTTATTCTTAAATTTCCATTTTCTGTGCTCTTGTAGAGAGAGAATTTGGCAAACTTGCCATGGCTGCTTGTGGGATTGCAGCATTATTTTGCTGTATATTTGAACTTTAAGAAACGGAGGGGACTTTTATACTTCTGTAGACAAGGATGTGACACAGATCTTTCCTGAGAAGTACATGTTTTCTTAGGTTATTATGTAAGAAAACATTCCATAACTCTCTACTTCTTAGGTTTTAAAATTAGCTTGCAAATATGATGTGGCATACGTGTTCAATGAGAGTGCAATTTGATTGTCCAGTGTTGCTCAAAAATCTAGAATCAGCTGATACCTTCCTGTGATGAGTTGACTGAAATTCAAAATGGTATATTTAAATTTACATTTAAATTTAAATGTACCATTTATATCTATATAAACAAGCATATTTTTGACATACATATATTTGACATATAAGCAAAGATACTTTTGACAAAACCAGAACTGTGACTGGTATGTAACTTTGCGTTTCCCCTGAAAAAGAGCTTTCAAACAGATGGGGCAGAACCTGCTTGGGGGTAGAACCTCGCATAATTCTCAAGTGATGCAAATCAACATATCTCCATCAACTCAGTGGAGGTGAAGCGATTTATAGGAGCTGCAGCGTTCCTATCATTATCTTGATATGGAGATAATTATATATGTCCATCATCATCTTTGTATGAAGAAGATAAAACTGACTCTGAAGATGTACGCAGTAGATTATGACATTAATTGCAAAGTGTTTATTAACCTTGCACTGTTAAATGGAAAGTAACTTCTGGTGTCTGTTATTAAGAAAATGTAAGATTAATAAGACTTGAAAAGGAAAGAGTAACTTCAGCCTTCTCATTAGCATTACTTATAGCTTAAACTAGCTGTAGGTATATATGCCCATGGGTTTGTAGGCTTTCGAAAACATGTGGCGGTGTCCCTGTTGTGATTCAAACCTGCACACTGAGAGCATTAACTCATCTGTCAGGAAGTTTTTTAATTGCTTGGGTGATGAAACAGAATTTGCTGGGAGAAAGGCTCTTCTACCAGCATTAATGCCGTATTCCAAAATTTAGGTCTTATTAAATTCTTTTAATATAAAACAAGGAAAATTGTGACTACAATATTTAGAATCACATTTACTGGCACAGGCTGTTTTTCTCTGTTACAGCCTCAAATACAATCCTCAGCATGAAAACAAAGCAAAACATAATTTTAGTTAAATGTTTGCTGAATAAAAAATTAAATATTTTCCTTTGTAGACCCTTTAGAAACAATTGAGCATTAGCTCTGTCAAACACTGAATTATAAGTGAATTCAGTTTAAAGTATGTGAACCATACATTCTTTGACATTTGCCTGAAAAGACTCATTATAAAACGAATGCCATGAAAGAGCACTCCTTTGCAGCTGGATACAGCACCTGAATACTCTTTGCAAATGGCTGCACTGTTTTGAAAGCATTCTAGCAATGCCTGAAAACCTTCTAAAGCACCTTTCAACCAGTAAGTTTCATATTCAGCACATTTGTGTTCCTACAAGACTTACAGTAATCATCACATTGGCTAAATATACCTTTTTTTTTAGGATTGATTTTAATGCTTTTATTGATTTGAGGCAGATAAAGTCAATTGTGCATGAAATCTTATTAATTTTGGGACCAGAAGAAATTGAGTCTTGGTAGAAAAGCTTGCCTTCCAGGGAGGAAAAGTCTTTACACTTCACTTTTTAAGGCACATTCAGAATACTTAAAAGTTCATGATTTTGGTTGGCATTACTTGTGGGATATAGAATTTGGTCTGTTAGTGTACTTTGGATACAGGACAAGGGTTAAAAGTGTTACTGAATGGTACTGCAGATACGGGGATAATGTATGAGTTACTTTTCTTTTATCAACCCATTTCTCCAAGTGATTTTGCTGGCTAGTAATGATTACTTCAAAGAGTTGCATATAAATATACACAGTAGAAACTCATTAATTTTGACTAATTTTGGATATGCACATGAGGAATAGCTGAATTCTGCAAATCTGTGCTGTTTCCCCATGCTGGATTAATTTACAAAGAGAATTGTAGATTGTTGCAAGTGCAACTCCACCTAGAATTTGTGAAATCAAGAGAACTGAAGGAGCAGGATTTCCAGAAATGCAGATGGGTTTGGGGAGCAGACAAAATTATGAAGCTTGTAAACACTGGGAGGCAAAAATGGGTCGGAATCAAGTAGCTGAAACCCAGGGAATGTTAATAAAGTTCTGATTCAGACTAGAAAAAAGAAAATCTTACAGTACTGTCAGTACACTGCTGTGAAACGTGTGTGCCGAGCTCTGACCTTTACTGGTAATCTTTTAGTTTTACCTGCTGCTCTACAAATTTTGTACCTTGTTGTAAATCCAGTTTGGGTGCTTTAAGTGCTCCTTATTTTGCTTTTTGTCACAGATTGATCTAGAGCAAAATTCTCTGCTACCTCGAATACTCTTTCCATTGTTACTCTGTCTTTTATTACCGTGCAGGGCTCTGACAGGAGCCAGCGAGGTTGGTTTAACTGTGGAGCTTGAACACAGCATTTGTAATCTTATGTGTGTGTGTTTTAGCAGAAATTATGGATGATTTTCATGGCATGACCTTGCTTTTCCATAGTTAAGTTCTTACTGGGAATGATAATGAAACAAGCTTTTGCTTCTTCTGATAAACTGTTACTTAGCAAGGTGAGGATTAGCCTAATTCTGCATGGATAAGTACACTTATCCTTAGACTTATCTGATTTCTGGAATTCTTAGGAAGTATGAATGAGTCCCTCTATATAAAAAAAATAACTTTTAAAAGCATTCTTACTCTTCATTTTAAAAAACCTAATTAACTGATATGTCACAATTTTATGTTGAATTACAATTTTTAAATCATACCCATTTGAAGCACTGATCTGCCCATCTGTCTGGTGATGCACTTGCAGTGTATCACAACTAATATTAGTGCACCCTAAATGGAGTCATGGAACTACAGACCAATTTGTATTTCATTCTTATCACTCAAAACTCAATTTCTAAATGGGACATTTCCTAATTCTGTAGTCTTGATTGTTGGAAAGTATTCCAGTAGAGTCATATAAGTTTCTTATACTGAATATAAAACATTTCAGATGGCTAAATGACCTAAAGGCAGACATCTAACATTTTTCACCTCTGCAAAACAGGGAAACTTTGCTTGTTCAGGCTAGAACTTCTGAGAACTAATGTTAGTTCTGACAATTTAAGCCACTCCAACTGTAAATCTGAGGATTCCATCAAGATGCTCAGTGAGTATATAGATTTTTAAAGGAGCGAATAGTCATGCAAACTGTTTTGTCGTTGACAATATTTTCATGAGAGTTAGGAACTGCATTTACAGCCAAAATAAATAAACAGCTTGTTTAATTATTTGCAAGAATACCCTAAGCAAAAATTCGAGCAAGGAAATCTCTTAAGTTGTGTATGTACATGTATGTACATCACATCTTGACTAAAACCAACTNAAAATAAATAAACAGCTTGTTTAATTATTTGCAAGAATACCCTAAGCAAAAATTCGAGCAAGGAAATCTCTAAGTTGTGTATGTACATGTATGTACATCACATCTTGACTAAAACCAACTTCAATCAAAATCATGGAGTTGGGCAGTCTTGTTCAATTGATGAAGCTTGTTCTCTACCAGTTGTGTTCTCAGTTGTAAACTCTTAGTGTGCTCACTCAGCCTGGTGGATGTCATTCTTTTAGTTTGCCTCTTAGGAAAGGAGAATGAGAAGGGGGTAACTGAGTGATTTAAATGGAAATAGTATGGTAGCTGAAATTAAGAAAAAAAGCAATTAAAAAAAAAAGCAACATAAAAATTATTATTTTTTTAATATTGTTAGAATTGAAAACAGTTTAGTGGTTTATTCACAGATTCTTGGTTGTTTGGATTTAGTCTAATTGCATATGATTTAACAAATACTTGTTTTCTTTTTCTGATTTAAATTCTAGTTACCTGAACTCTTCTAGCACAGACCTCTTGCCCATGGAAAGTTGGCTATATGATTTAGGGAGCAGCTTTTGCTAGAAGGAAGTCAGTATGAATTGCTGCTGAAGGAGGTATCCTTGCTGCCTGATGCACTATATTCAGATGCAGTTGCCTGTGCTGCCTGTTCTCTGTTGCTGGAAAGACAGAACTAGAGTTGTCCTGAGTCCTTCAGTAATTTCTGTCTTCCATGAAATCTTTATGGCAGTGCTGCAAGCGATGTCAATGGCTTTGGCTATTCCACTTAGAAAATACTCAAACATAAGAGACTGGTTTTGGAGAGGATGACATGTCTGAGCTTTGTATGAAGCTCCTTACTTCTGAGGTATTTGGATTTCTTGTCATTACCCAAGGACCATTGCCTTGCCTGGCCATGGACCAAGCTCATGCATCCAGTGCCTCTGGGAGCTGATAGTCATGGTCTCTGCCACTGTTTTTGTGCAGAATTTGCTGTACAAGAGTGACATATGCTGACCACTGAAAATGCCAGCAAGAATGAGATTCCTTTTATCTCCTTTATTTTTTGCCTTTTAGTTTTAATTTTAATAATCCATAAAAGATTTTGTACAAGTTAGAAATTACAAAGGTAATTTGGATAACTGAGGAAACTGGTAATGGTATATGGATCATTTTACCTGTAGATCATTGTGTGTCTCACTATTGACCTAAATTTACAGTCTGATGGCTCTTAATGTATATGAAAAGCTTTGTTGGATATCTTTCCAATTCTCTTTCCTAGTAAATTAGGTTAAAACTGGTCATAGTTTATTGATTTCAGTTCAGGATAATAAAGCATTTATAGCATTTGCTTCCAGTTTCTTTCCTGCTATGAGAGGTACAGAGAGAGGAGGCTGTTTCCCACTGCCTGTAAGGCAGAACAAACTACTGAAGCTAAGGGAGGCTTTAAATAGCAGGGTTGCTCTGTGGCTTAGCTCTTCTCTGCCTCAGTAACTTTATGTATTAAAATATGCGATTGCAGTGCTGTGAAGAGGAGAAATGCTTTAAAGGGTGGAGCATTAGTAAAATTGTTTGTGAAAGACAAAGGCTCTGACTGCACCACCCAAGTCTTGTAAGGCAGATGCAGGGACTGTGAGATTGAAGACCTGGGGCCCACTGTAGGAGAGGATCTGGTTCAAGACCATCTTAAGAACCTGAATGTGCACAAGTCCATGGGACCTGATGAAATCCATCTGCGGCTCCTGAAGGAGCTGGCAAGTGATGTTGCTAAGCCACTGGCCATCATATTTGAGAGATCATGGCAGTCAGGTGAAGTTCCTGAAGACTGGAAAAGGGGAAATATAACCCCTATTTTCAAGAAGGGGAAAATGGAAGACCCAGGGAATTACAGAGCAGTCAGTCTCACCTCTGTGCCTGGCAACATCTTGGAGCAGATTCTCCTTGAAGGCATGCTAAGGCACATGAAAAACAACGAGGTGCTTGGTGGCAGCCAGCATGGCTTCACTAGGGGGAAATCCTGCCTGACCAATTGGGTGGCCTTCTACGATGGGGATATGGAACTGATGGACAGGGGTAGAGCAGTTGACATCATCTCCCTGGACTTGTGCAAAGCGTTCGACACTGTCCCACACGACATCCTTGTCTCTACATTGGAGAGACATCAATTTGATAGGTGGGCACTCGGTGGATAAAGAACTGGCTGGATGGCCGCACGCAAAGAGCTGTGGTCAATGGCTCAGTGTCCGGCTGGAGGCCAGTGACGAGTGGTGTCCCTCAGGGATCGGGGTTGGGACCGGTCTTGTTCAACATCTTTGTGGCTGCCATGGACAGTGGGATTGAGTGCGCCCTCAGCAAGTTTGT
>NDXB01017472.1:9724-23280 GCA_002631895.1 Agapornis roseicollis | reverse complement strand
TTTTTTTGTTTTTTTTTTTTTTTTTTTTTTTTTTTTTTTTTTTTTGGGGGGGGGTTCTGCTATCATAGTTACCTTTTGATCTTTTTGAAAGATTTGCCATGGTCTTCCACTGTTAAAATAGCGGCTTTGTCTTCACAGCCTCCCAAAAACCTTTCTTTCACATTAATGAAACAGAACTGCTTCAGCAATTTCTTTAACTTGCAACTCTGAGTAAGGCAGATCACACAAACAAGATTCAGCTGAAAAGAGACATGAACACATGGGGGAGGGTTAGCTTCACTAAATGAATAAAACGTGCACCAGCAATAGTTACTTATTTTTATGTGAATTTACAAAAATCCCATGGAAATTTGCATGACCTCTAGCTGAAATGAGATGTTGTTTCACACGTACAAAGACTTCAAAAGGGGAACAATTTTAGAAGCAGATATTTGCCTGGAACTAATGCAACCTCTTTATCAGGGCAAAGAAACTGTGAATCATATGCCAACTAGCCAGCTCTCATTATTAGAGGATTCAAAAACCAAAATTGGCTAGTCCAAAGAGCTCATAAATTATAGTTAAAAAATATTTTCTAAATAATGAAAACCATCACATAAAAGCAAGAATAAGAAGAATAAAAATAAGAAGTGATTAAAAATTGTCTTTTGAAAAAAGTGTCTGGGTTGTGAATAAATTAGGTGTTATTTTGGTAAGGTTAGTCATTAATAATGTGTCTCTACTTTGGTTTCTGTCATGGTTTAAACCCATCCACACAGCTCATTCACTCACTCAACCCCCCTTTTTTGCCCTCCCCCTGCTCCCAGAGGGAGAGGAGGAGAATCAAAAGGATGCAACTCCCAAGGTTGAGATAAGAACAGTTTAGTAACTAAGGTATAACACAAATCACTGCTGCTACCATCAATGATAATAATGGTAAAGGAAATAACAAGGGAAGAGAATACAGCACCTCATCACCCATCAACAGATAAATCACCCCACCCTGCCTGACCGAGCACCAACCGACACCTCCTCCAACCCCCCAGAGCAGTAGACCTTCTGGGTAACTCTCTGTTACATCCTAGGCATGACGTGCTATGGTCTGGAATACCTCTTTGGTCAGTTTGGGTCAGGTGTCCTGTCTCTGCTTCCTCCTGGCCTCCCCACCTCCCTGGCAGAGCATGAGGCTCACAAAGTCCTTGGTCAGAGTAAATATCAGTATTGTCAGTTTTGTTCCCAAGTTGAGTCAAAACACAGCTGCACCAGCTACTAAGAAGGAGAAAAATTGACTGCTACTGCTAAACCCAGGACAGTTTCTCAAAGGAAGGGTTTTCTCTGTAAGGGTTTTCTCTGTAATCAAGCTGTTGTCTTTCTCTCTTGGTTGCTTAGGAAATGACTGGTTTATGCCTTAAAGATTGATCAAGTGCAAAGTGGGAAAAGAGGACCTAAGCACCTTTTTAACAATGTGTTTGTTAACAGAGCATGTTTACAGAAAGAAATGCATTCAGAATGGTTTCCTTCAGCTTGCAGGTGACATGATATGCAAGGAAGGGGAAAGACACAGAGATGGCTCTTAATGTTGTTTGCAGCTAGCTCAGTTTTCATCTTGAAATAATTTTGTGCTTAAGCCATTCAACAAGCATGGTGAAGACAATCATCCTTTGGTTTTAGATTCCTTTTAACTTTATTGCAGAATAATTCAATTAAAATACATTTTTATTGTCATTTTACTGTCTCTGCCTGCTCTCGTTACTGCTCTAGTTTCCTGAAAGGGAGATATATGACATCCTGTGGGCATCAATGGTAGCTTTCAATAGTGAATTTGTTTTCTTTGAAGTAATTTTCATTCCATGGAAATAACTAATTGTAAGGAAATAGAAGTGATTATCTGATGTAGATCTGGGGTTAAGAATCCTTTCTCTTAAGGCACTTCGGTTTTGTGCTGATGCAGCCATGGGGAGTAAAATAGAAAAATCCTGAATGTGTCTTATTGAATGATTTCTTTAGAAAAGAAGTTTGGTGCCTCAGAAAGGGACAGATTTGGCCTTGAGAGACCTTACTCAATCCCCAGCCTGTCATATGTATGATTTGCCAAGGCCGCTGTGCCATATGCAAATCAGCTCTATGAATTTCTCCTAATATATTTTGTCCTATCTGTTTAAACTCTAAGTTCTTCCAAGCATTGCCCAGACCTACCAACCTTTTCACTCTGCTATAGTTCACTGGGCTATTGCTTTGAACAGGGATTAAACAGCTTCTAGACATCTGGCAGCCACAGCAAATACCTGTGATGTGTGCGAATGCACTAAACACACAGTAGATCAACATGGAATACACTAGATCTTCACGTCTTAGACCTAACAATGCTGGTGATTTGACTCATGCTATTTTTAAGTATAGCACCCACATTTCTCTAGGGTCCAGCCTCTCTTAGAGGCTCTGTATATTTTAATCCTAAAATAATTGTATTTTTTCCCCATTAAACCTGTCATGTGTCTGCTACTGTGTCAATTGCTCTGAGAATGGTGCTGCTATTCACTTTCATTTTCTGATTAACTAAGATGCCCAGAAACATTAAGGATGCACAAGAAAAACTGATATTTACACAGGCTGAAGCTTCTGAAACATGGTAGCCAAAAAACTAGTTGCACATTTTGTTTTTTTTTTTAATTTTGCAAAACTCATGAGAAAGCTAAGCCCCTGTGGTTTCACTGTTGTAGGAGCAGCTTCCTGCTCAATGTTCATTTTGTGCTGTGTCACCAGATTCTTTGCAGTGAGCAGTTTCACACATAGAATCATAGAAAGTTAGGGTTGGAAAGGACCTTAAGATCATTTACCTCCAATCCCCCTGCCATAAGCAGAGACAACTCACACTAAACCATGTCAACCAAGGCTTCGTCCAACCTGGCCTTGAACACATCCAGGGATGAAGAACTCACAACTTCCTTGAACAAGACCAGTCCCAACACTGATCCCTGAGGGACACCACTCGTCACTGGCTTCCAGTCGGACACTGAGCCATTGGCCACAACTCTTTGCATGCGGCCATCCAACCAGTTCTTTATCCACCAAGTGGTCCACCTATCAAATTGATGTCTCTCCAATTTAGAGACAAGGATGTCGTTTGGGACAGTGTCAAATGCTTTGCACAAGTCCAGGTAGATGACATCAACTGCTCTACCCCAGGCCATCAGTTCCATAGCCCCATTGTAGGAGGCCCCTAACTTCCTGGACAACATCCCTGTATTCATCCCAGGCTGCCTGTCCTTCCTTTCTTCCTTGCTTCCACCTTTCATAAACCTCTTTTTTCCTTAGAATTTTTCTTAGCAGCTCCTTATCCATCCAAGGAGGTCTCCTGGCCCTCCTGCTGCACTTCCTTCCACTTGGGATGAGTTGTGGTTTAAACCCAACCAACCACACAGCTCGTTCACTCACTCAACCCCCCCTTTCTTGCCCTCCCCTGCTTCCAGAGAGATGGGGGGAGAATCAAAAGAATGCAACTTCCACAGGTTGAGATAAGAACAGTTTAGTAACTAAGGTATAACACAAATCACTGCTGCTACCACCAATAATAATAATGATAAAGGAAAAGAATACAGCATCCCATCAACCACAACAGATAACTCACGACACCCCACCAACCAAGTGCTGACCAACCACCTCTTCCAACCACCCCGAGAGAGCTAGGCCTTCTGGATCACCCCCTGTTACATCCTGGGCATGATGTGCTATGGCATGGAATACCTCTTTGGTCAGTTTTGTCCTGTCAGTACAGTCCTGTCCCTCCTTCCTCCCAGCTTCCCTTCTCCCTGGCAGAGCATGAGGCTCACAAAGTCCTTGGTCAGGGCAAACATCGCTCAGCAACAACCAAAAACATCGGCCTTATCAGCCTTGTTCCCAGGTTAAGTCAAAACACCAGCTACTAAAGAGAAGAAAAACTGACTGCAACTGCTGAACCCAGGACAGGATGCAACACTCGTCAGCTTGTAGCAGGTGATCCTTGAATATCATCCAACAGTCTTGGGCCCCTGTGCCCTCTAGGGCTATATCCCATGGAACCTTACTAAGCAGGTCCTGAAGAGGCCAAAGTCTGCTCTCTTGAAGTCCAGGGCAGTGAGTTTGCTGCATGCTCTTCTCACTGTCCTGAGGATCCCGAATTTGACCATCTCATGATTGCTGCATCCAAGGTTGCCCTGGAGTGTCACATTCCCAACCAGCCCTTCCCTGTTGGTGAACACGAGGTCAAGCTGGACACCTCTTCTTGTTGGCTCCTCTATTACTTGCAGAAGGAAGTTGTCTTCCACACAATGGAGGAACCTCCTGGATCGCTTGTGCCGGGCTGTACCATCACTCCAACAGTTATCAGGGTGGTTGAAGTCCCCCATGAGGACAAAGGCCTCTGAGCATGAGGCTTTTCCTATCTCTCTGTGGATCTCTTCATCCACAGAGTCCTGTTGATCAGGTGGTCTGTAACAGATCCCCACAGCAATGTCTCCCATTGCTGTTCTCCCTTTAACCCTGACCCACAAACTCTCTGTTAACTGATCACCTGTTCCCAGAGAGAGTTCCATAGTCTCCAGCCTATCCCTAACATAAAGGGCCATTCCCCCTCCCTGCCTGCTGGGCCTGTCTTTTTTATAGAGCCTGTAACCTTCCATTCCAACACTGCAGTCATAGGAGCCATCCCACCATGTTTCTGTGATGCCTATTATATCACACCCCTATAGATGGGCACACCTCTCTAATTCCTCTTGTTTGTTCCCCTCTCAGTGTTTCATCTCTGACTGAAGGAGCAGGAGAGGAAATAAAAGCATTCCTAACTCTCACCAATCAAAACTAGATTTATTGATGAGATCTGGAATGAGTATATTCCTGGCTTATCCTTCATTGGAAAATATGAACTTTACTTATTAATAAAGATCCAGTTGGAAATTTTTTATTTAGACTTGCTTAGGCAGAAATACAAGTTATGCAGAAGCAGTGTAATGTCTTGGATAGCTAAGATGGATTGTTTGCCACCAAAGATGCTTGACTTTAGGCTTTAGGAAAATTTGAATCAAAACTCAGTAAATAAGCAAGTGTAGATTCAAGTGAAATATGAAATACTGATAGTCAACTGATTCCTTTTAAAGATAAAGTTATAATCAGATGGAACTAGACAAAAAAACAGGACTGGGAATGTATTGTGTCCTTTGCACTTGCTGGTATCAGGAAGCTACAGCAAGCAACATACAAGAATTCAAACATTTCTTTCCTTTTAAGAAATTCATGGCCATGCCTTTCACAAAATCAAATGTAATCTGAAAATTCCTGAATGTTATTAACATGGACATATAACCTCAGTATGTCATGACCCCGCACCACACACACAGGTACAGATCTATACTGTCCAAATAATCTTCCTGCACTCTAGAACAAAAAAAAAAAGAATTTGTTTTAGTATTTTCATTAGTCTTGCCTAAAGGTAAGCTGAGCCATAATCATAAAGGAGAGGGTAACATAGAGAGATTCAACACCAAAAAGTGAGACATGTTGTTTTAAAGCAGCTACATTGGAAGGATTATTATTTTATTAATGGTGCTCTAACTTTCATGATTCTGGTGTTATATGAACAAACTCTGCCTCCTATTGTACCCTGTAGTGACACAAAGCTCTGCAGGAGACAGGATGGTTTGAACAATTCCCATTTTAGATTGTGTCTAGATATAGCATTTTTAAAGCTAAATCTACATGTCAAATGCAAATCTTTGTGACTGAACTATCATATCAAACTGGTGCAGCTGTATACAATTAGAGAAAAATGTGGCTACTGTTCCAAAGAGGCTGTCTTTTGCTCTCGTATACAGTGTTGTTCATTTGCTTGGCAATATATCACTTATCTTCAATGTGTAGGATTATTTGTGAATTAGGGGCTGTTAATACAAAAGGATTTCATAAGCCTTGAAAAACTACCCTATACCCATCGTAGCTTTTCAGAACAGAAGCTGCTACTTGGATCTAGATTGGACTCTTTTTAGAGGGCCGATCAGTAGCAATACTGTTTGCTGGTTTTCTTGTTGTGATTTGTTGGATTGTTTTTTAATCATATTTTATTCACATTCAGATCTTCTATGGATGCCCCACCACACACATGCATGCACACACAAATTTAGTCTGTGACTAAATGATGTCTTTCCATCTCCTTGTCTCAGAAGGTGTCAGGGCTTCACTAAGGGTTCCCATTCAAATTGAGCAGAAGAGCACAGTGCAGACGAATACAAATTGTGCTGGAGAAGTGGAACAAGGTTAGCGAAGTGTGCAGTTGGCGAGATTGATGTTGATACCCTTCGCTGCCAAGTGAAATGCCAATAATGCTTGTATAGCATTTTGTGAGGGCAATGGGAATATTGATTCCTGAGAAATAATAAAGAATGAAGCTGCTCTCTCAGGTATAAAAATATTGGCAACTGTTACAAAGAATTGACTCATAGAGCCCTGAGTGTTGGCCTATCTTAATACAAATAATTCAGGCTTCAGAAAGATTTCAAGAGCAGCCAGGCATGGTCCTCAGGCACATTCTCTGCTATTAATTTATCTGCAGCTTTCACAACCCTCTCTGTCTATCAGCCAATTGGTCTTTGAGGTGAAGGGACAACAATGGATTTCTGAAGGCTTGTTGGGAGACAAAGACAGTTGAGCCACAAAATTTTAACATATAAAAATAATAATAAAAAAATTACATTCCTTACTTGTCATTTTTATGAGAAAAAGCAGGACATAAGGTTTCCATGCACCTCATAAATGCATTCAATATGCATTTCATTGGGAGCTGAGATTTCTAAGGCTGGTATTTTTATTGTATTTTTTAAAGTAATTTTACTCACTGAAAGAAGTGTAAAGTCCCCAGGACATGAAGCAATTACAGGTCATGGTGATCCTCATGAACCCTCTAACCATTTACACTCTGCTGTCAGTGCTTAAGCATAAGTACTAAAAGTTTTCTAAAAACTTTAAAAGAATTAGCTGCCTTTTGTGGTGTTGAAAGGCAAACACCTCAAAATGACTGCCTGCTCTTAAAATTGTGAGGCACATTGGGTCAGTTTGTTAAATAACAGGAATCCACTCCATCCATCACTGACTATCAGCATTATGATGGAAACAGAATAATTGCAAGTGCACATCAACACTTGTAACAAAGCTGTGCTGACATATACACATGGCATAGAATTAGCTGTATTTTGTTGGTGATTACCTCACTTACACTCAGTGTAATAATACATATTTGACAAAAGTGCTGCAGATATGTTGAAGAACCAGATTTCTTTTAGTGGTTATATAAAAAATCTATCATTCTTAACTACTCATTTTGTATTAACAGTAGATGTCTCACACTATGGTTACAGGCTTGGCAATTTTTAACCAAGAACAACTGGCAAGCATATAATAATTCCCCAAAATGCCAAATGTACTTGCCAGACATGAAAAATTTTAACTACTGAACTCACATATTCCAACAAATCAATGTTTAAATCCCACATCTGGTGGAAAATAGACAGCTGAGACTACTGTGGAGTAACTTTTTCTGCTGCAAATAACCCAAATACAGTGATAAGAAAGCTTTCATCCTGGTCATGCTTTTCCTGATTCAAATGTGTCTTGAATTTCTTAATTTCACTGTCTCAAAAAACCTTCACAGAGACTTCACCTCTGGTTTCCAAATCTGCAGGGAGAGTCAAATGTGAAGATCAGGCACTTTGAAACAGAAGGAAAGATGCTCAGTGCCTAGCCCAGGTAAAAAGAAAATGAGATAAATGCATTATGACTTGTGGAGAACAGCAGGAAAAATTACCAATAGCTATCCACATTTAGATACTGTTTGGAATGTCTTTGGTTGATGATACATTTAAAACCCAACAGAGTTATAGATATGTAAAGAAAATATTTTCAAGGATACAAGGAGGTATTGGATCAGAACCATATGAAAGAAATAACATTGATGAGAATTAATTCAAAGAAAAAAATTTAAATTTCCTTACCCTCAGCAGATCCTGTCCTGTGCTTTTGTAAACATCCACCAACCTATTATGTCAATAAAGGAACACAGCCAAAGGAAGCCACGGCCTTCATCATCTGAAAGAAAATATTCACTTCTGTATCTGACTAGTTTTTGGCAACTGTATCCCTGAGCCATTCCTTACTTTACAGAGCAAAAAGCTGGCTGAGAAAGTACACTTTTCTAGCCTTTTGATGAGAGATCTCATTCAGGCCTCATCCAGACTTTGACGAACAGTTTATTTCCTTGTCTGAATTAAGCAATGTTTTCGATAGCAGCAGAGTAGGAAAAAAGGGAAGTGTACTCCTTTTGATACTTTGTATGTCAGTGGAGAATATGCAACATCTTTAAGTGCTAATGAAGATGACTATATTTCATTAATATCTTGGCCTTTCATATTCAGAGTCTGCTTAATCTGTTGCAAAAGTAGAGATATACCTAATTGCCTGGAGAATATTTTCCTTCCTTTTGTCTCAAGTTTACTGCATCTGTAAAAAAAAAAAAAAAAAAAAAGAACTTTACAGGCAATCAATGACAAAGGATGCAATTTCTTCTCTTGTGACATTCTTTCTCATTATATCACCTCAGAGGTATTAAAATTCTCTGCTCCCTGTTTCTCTCTTAGATGTAAAAAATCTCATTTTTTCCTGCTGAAGGCTCTCCTATCACCTAGAATATGAGACAGTGATAATAGAGATTTCCTTTGTATAAATAAATAGGCATTCCAAATGCAAATGGGAATTAAGCATCCAGCACCAATTGTTACTTTTCACTACTGAAACATTGCAGTCCAAAGTCCACAGCAATGTTTGATCTTTATTTCCCTCAGTTATTTAATATGTAGCAGAAGTGCACTACAATAAGAAAATATTCTTATATGTCATTTATATGTCATATATGTCACTTTGCATCTATCAGCATCAAATTTCATCTGCCATCATCTTGCCTTTTAATTTACTAAATTAATCTCTCATCTTTATTATCCCAAATCATTTATTATCATTGCATTTTTTTATCTGTTTCTTTGTTGAAGTTTTTTGGTTCCAGTCCTAGAAAAGGAAGGGATTGCAAAGATTTTAAAAGACATGCCATATATGTTTAGAGATGTTCCCTGCTACTTACTGCTTTCTTTAGAAAAGTTCAGGAAGCCTTATTTCTTGAGACATCCAGGTTCTCAAAAGGGTCTTCTGGAACTTTTGGTTCAAGCTTCCAGATGGCAATGCAGAACGAGAGAAATACAAGAGTAAAATGAATGTTAATCTCCATGTGTGTGTCAAGTGCTGACAGCACTACTGGATCTTTCTAGTAAAAGTCCACCATGACAGACCTGGGGAGAACAGGTTGCCAAATTGATGTAAAGATGCTGAGCTTTGCCATCTGAATCTTGCAGGTTATTTCTCTTGGTTAGACATTGGATAATCATAAACATATCAAACATTGAAAGTGATGCAGTTCTACCACTGTGTCTCGAGTTTTAGCCCTGCTACCATGCTTTTGTTCCTTTATTTCCCAAGGTCAGACTCTAGTTACTTAAGCATGACCTAAGGGGGGATTTCAGTGCATTCACCAACACTATTTTTTTAGCTTTTACACATGTGTTTCAAACATTCTGCCTAATGATCTTACAGAAGCCTAGAAAGAAAGACAAGCTGTTCCCAGCTGGGTTTTTTTTTTTAAATAATATGACTACTTCTGCAGTGCAATAACGGCAGCTTTCCTTCTGCACTTTGTTGAACAAAGCAATTGATGATGGGCTGAAGATATTCAAATTCCAGCTATAAATTCATTTTTAAAGTGAAATTAGTTATCTTGAAAGCTATTCGACTCAGTGCCACAGAGACTGAACTCATTGACTTATTCACAGAATTACTAAACTGAAATGCAAAATACTGAAAGCTTTCAGCACACTGTCCCACAGTGTACTCCAATCCTAAACTGCTAGAATGACCTATGAGGGGAGAGATTAGTTCAGCCTTTATGTCCATTTAGAAAAGTACTCCTTTCATTTTAATCAATGGCAAAACCTCCACTGAATTCAATGAAGATTTGACCAGATCTTTGTCCTCTAGGAATGATGCTGTGACCACTGAACAAGCCACAGACACTAATGATCAGGCACAGATTTTTAAGTGGCTGTAGACACATGCAGAAAATGGGGTAATCATACTTGTGGGCAGACACCTCTGGTCTTTGTGCAAGTGTAGAGGTTGCAATGGGTCATTAATTGAGTGTTTTATATCTCCTGTGTCTTTTTTTTTTTTTATCTTGAGTTCATGATACAATTAATGTCTTCACTATAAAAACAGATATCTCTTTGCTGCTAAAAGAACAGGAAGGACTCTTGAATCAATATATTCAATTCTACCAACTGTGTGAATTTGGGAAAGTCACTTGGTTCCTTTCTTGAACCACTCTCACTCCTGTCATTATCCATATGTGAAATGTGAGGTAACAACAGCTAGCAAATTAAGGGGAGAAAAGAGAGACAGAAGGAGAAAAGCAACTTAGCTTTTCACTTCAAATTTTTGAGTAAGAGGTATCATTGATGCTCCAGGTATCACATCTGATTACAAAACCATATATTGTGTAACATATCCTTGTAATACACCTTTGGAACAATCTTATTTCCACATGTTAAGTGCATTAAGAACTCTCTCCTATGGTGAAAATAAAAAAGATTGTGATCGAAATGCTTTTTGCTCTAGATTTTGCTGCCAAGTGCAATGTTACATACTATATGCCTACTGTATACATAAGAACCACTGGTCAATTTTTCAGCTTCTCCAAGTTCTGCTTAATTTTCATTTCAAGCCCCAGCCTTCAAGTTCCAAATTGTTAAGCATGGTTATGGATGAAATCTGGAGGTGGAAACCTTGTCAGTCACTGACAATAGGGCCTTGCTCAGCTTGTAATAAAACTACTTCTGCTCTCAGAGGTAATTCTGCTAGCATTTGGGAAAGGTATCTGGGTGACTTTTCTTTCCAAAAGCCAAATACCCAACGTGTCTGCTTTGATGTACACCTTTTGCTGGGATTTGGTGTGGTTTTGTATCTGCCACCTCATAATACACCTGGAACCCAAGAGGTTTTAAAATACTTGAAAATATAAAAGGATGAACTGACAGCATCTTATATCTCTTCTTTACTGATTCTATCCCCTTTGACTCCTACTTCAATTACTTAAATGGTTTTTGTCTGTTGCTTTTCCTACTTCGTTAAATTCATTTTCTCCTCTCACAGAAATCTATTACCATTCACATTTTCCTTCTGCTGAAAGCAGAGTAGCACACCCTGAACTTGAGTCTATATTCTGTCACCCAGTTCAAAGGCAGGCCCTCTATAAAAATTCCTATTGAACACTGGACTCATTACTATTGAAATTGAGAAAACCAATTAAAGAGGTTTCTTTTACTACCTCAAATTCTAATTCTTTGAGTCTAACATCAGCTCAAAGTCACATTTTCACCCTTACTGCTGATCTGCATCCATATAAAGTTTTCACCTGTGTGCTCTCAGACCTCTAAGACAAGCTCATAAGCTGTAACTAAAGATTCAGGTACATATGAAGCATATACACATCCAAAATTATGCTGAATATAATGAAACTGGAGAAGAAATAACAACGTCTGTCCACTCAGCTACTTCCTTGTAAGCATGATAAGATTGAAGTCCCAAAGCCAGTCAAGCAGGGATACTTAGAAATCAAGTCCATAAAAACTACATCAGACTTGAGAGAAGGTTTGCAGCCATGAAATTTTGCCAAACTGCTAAAAGCTGAAACATGAAAACAGAGAACACACAGAACTTGACTGAACACCCACAGAAATCAGTGGGAGACTTTCCACACTATTCAGTCAGGAACAGATCAAGCCATCCAGTAAGTTTCAGAATTATTAGCATCACTTCCTCCCGTATCAGAAATTAAGTAACACATCCAAATGCACGACCACACCTCAGTGTGAATTAAGAGGAGTTGAAAACAATGACTTTCATGTAATGTACACTTTGTCATTGGAATGTATATATATATATAAAAAAAAACCAAACCAAAAATCAAAAACCCAATGGCTAGATGTATGAAAACTTTTGTCTGAAGTGAGAAAGTAAAATTATTCTAATCGTTCAATTTTATCACATTATTCACATTACTTAAAACAAAAGAAACCTTCAATAATACAGAAGGACTGCAAGTAAAAATATTTATCTTTAAAGTATGCATTATTACCAACTATTAGAAAACATAAAGCCCTTCACAGGTGTATAAATGTGATGTGTAGATCACTTCATAAACATAAAAAGATGACCCTGATTCAAAAATATTACAGTCTAATTAGATAATACATACATAAGGGAGTGGGATGAAAAAGAGCGAATTGATGAAAGCATTGAAAAGAAAGGGTAAAAGTTAAGCACACATCTCATAAGTGTCTTATCTATATAGACGTGCATCTTTTCGCTGGATGAGTAGGCCAACGTTTATCATCCTCTTTTCTCATCTTGTCTTCATGCGTAATTCGAAAAGAAGTGTGCGAAGGGTTGTCAGACTGCTTCAGGAAGTGGGATGAAGACAAATGGGGCCATATGGAAGAAGCTGTGAGAGCAGAAGGAGAGAAGCACATTGAGAGAAGCTTGAGAGTCTTGATTTGGATTGAACACAGAGAGGATAGAAAAGCAGATGAAAATACAAAAGTAAAGAAGTGGGCGGAATTATACAAGGCCTTGAAGGGAAATCATGGTCTTTCAATCCAGGTAGCAAAGGAAATGCTGTTTTGTGCTGTTTCTAGTAAGGCGGGAAGCTCTCAAACAACATTTTCTCTAAGTCTTTCAGTAATATGCCACTCCATCACAACTTCTCTGGAAACTTCTTAAGTGAATCTTCACCATCAATGATCAAAATATGAGTCATTGTGTTATATTTTTATATTTCTTAGTTCAAGTTATAAAAACTTGAAACTGCAAGTGGTATTTGAAAACTGCATGTGGTATTCATGCTGGCACTCTCTATGGGTTGCCAGGCTAGAAAAGGGTTACTGCAAGTGGCTGCATTATGGAAGAGAAGAACAAGGCTTTAAAGCACAAATGTGGCATGGTGTTTAGTTTATACAGCAAGAGAGAAATACAGCAAGCAGTGCTGCCACATTAAAAAAATGAATTAATAATTAATAGCTTATTAATGTGTTAACAGTTCTTTACAAGGACACATAATTGTAGGAGCAGCAATTTATTACCAAAAGATCACTAACAGCTGCTAAATGAGCTGATTATCACCATGAAAAAAAACATGAGTGTTTTAAAAAATGTCAATAGTTAGATCCCTCGTAGGTCACATAAACAGTTTGTAAATAACTAAACTAAATATTCTAAAGTAAACTTCCACTTGCTGGCTATTGTTGTTGTTAGCAAAGCAAGTTCTAAGGCCAGGATACAAAGAATGAAATTGACATGTACAACCGGGTTACCAAGCACAGTAAAACAACCAAACCAAACAGGAAAAAACAAACCAAACCGAAAACAAATAAACAAACAAAACAACAAAAAAAAAAAAA
>NDXB01017471.1:10750-30483 GCA_002631895.1 Agapornis roseicollis | reverse complement strand
AAGGGGGCTTATAGGGATGCTGGGGAGGGGCTCTTCATTAGGGACTGTAGTGACAGGACAAGGCGTAACAGGTTCATACTTAAACAGGGGAGGTTTAGATTGGATGTAAGGAAGAAATTCTTTCCTGTGAGGGTGGTGAGGCGCTGGAATGGGTTGCCCAGGAGGTTGTGAATGCTCCATCCCTGTCGGTGTTCAAGGCCAGCTTGGATGAAGCCTTGGGTGGCATGGTTTAGGTTGAGGTGTCCCTGCTTATGGCAGGGGGTTGGAACTGGATGATCTTCAGGTCCTTTCCAACCCAAACTATTCTATGATTCTATTTAAGAAACTATTACATTTTTTCCCGCACAGGTATTGATATTTTGCATCAGATTTGCTATTATTAAATTATTTCTACTTACTGAATTATTATGATATTTGTTCTTTACATTATTATTCATCATAGTACCCAGAGGTTTCAACTAGTTTCAAGGTGCCATGTAACTTAATGGCTTAGCAAGATTTTAGGCTCCCAGTATCAGACCTTTTTACAACATTGACAATAAAAGGTAATTTGAAGAACAGGGGTTACAAAAGCCTTTTGAAGTACATAGAGAAAGCAAGAGATTCTAAATCTGAATATTTATTTAAGGGTTGCTTTATATTTATTTTAAAATGATGTCTGACTCATCTCTTTCATGCTACCAACAAAAATGTTATAGTAAGGCATAGATACCTGCCCTAAGACTAGATTGGCATTGCTCTAGCATTTGAAAACCCAAAAAAACCCTGAGACACTATCTCCTTCCCAAAGAGTATACAGATAGTTGTGCAAACAGAGGCACAGGAGAGAAAAAGAGAAGATTGAATGACAGATATGAAGCATAGCTGGGGCCAAATACAAGTCCTTTAGTCCCAAGTCCTACTCATTTTGCTCCTGCTGTATCTCCTTGCTTCATGAGGAGACAGCATGACAGGGCAGTCGTTAGTGTGAGATGTAATCAAACAGGTCATTGTAGGAGGGTGAAATTATGCTGCTTCTCTTAGTATGGGAGCACCATGTAAATGATTATGTCTTACGTGGCAAAAAGGCAGGAGTTAGTGTCATTCAATAGAATATTTCTGATGCTTTAAACAAACAAAACCTTTTACATCTACATTTTTCTCCTTTATCACCCTTATAATGGTGTAAATTACCCATTGATATTCATGCTATTGTCAGAATATAAATTCACCACGAAAACGAATGTTTTTATACAGCTACACTTCTTTGAGATGTGACTTCATCAGCATAATTGGATGGCTTCTTTATGTGCTGTATCTGAACTGTACAGTGTCATGTAGTCTTTTGAAGGAACAGACTCGTTTACTTGGTTCATTTCCTGGGGGTAATGTTTTTGAAAATATATGTGAATCTCAACAAACGCATCCTCACTGGAAGTGAAGGCATTTATCTGGGATCTAAACTGATGTGGTCTTTCTGTGCGATCATGCTCCATCACTGGCTTACAACCTGCTCCAGTGAATCCTCTAAATCAGGGTTTGGCTTCAGCAGAGCAGGCTGTCCCCTTGGACCAACGTTAAACTGCTGGCTCTTTGCATGAGTAGTGGTGTGGCTCCTGTGGCTTCAAGAGAAACTCACACGCTTCTCTTGATTCCTCTTTTAGGTAAGAAAATACTATCAGTAATGTCACAAAAGGGAAAAAGAAGGCACAGGATACGTAATCTTAATTCCATGACTATTTACACATTTGTAATTCTCTTAAATAATGGTGATACCTACTAAAACACTCAGTTTGTGGTCGGAAATCCAGGGTATCAGGAAATGCATATATTAGGCTTGAATGCATCGGTACTGCTTAGTAGTTCCTGGGTCAGCATTCCGCAGGTACTGCTTCATCCTTCAGATGCCTTCATATGCTTGTGAATAGTAGTAAAATTCTCTTCCCCAGCTGATGTACATCTTCCATATGTCATCAAGAGATTTTCAGATACTATTAGAATTACTGGACATTTTTTTAAATGTTTTGAAGTAGCTCAGATATCACAGCTGGTAAAAAGAGATGAAGCCTCACTGATTTAAAACCTACTATAAAGCTGGTCCGATGCTCAATTCCACTTTTCCATTAAGTTCAGTCACAGGACCTGTTTCTGCTTCTAGAATGCTCTATCTCAATAACTGCTCATGAAGACATCAGTGTGGTACAGGGTAAATAATTTAAATAGCCAATATGAAATATATACTTAGTTCTAGAATATGGGAGAAAATGGCAATTTCTTCCTTTACAAATTAAAGTGAAATATGCCATGAGTTATGTACATTTTAAATTTTGTTTCTTGTGATAACAAACAAATAAATTGGGAAACACTCAAATACAGTTTTCACATTACACAGAACTTTAGAATGTTGTGGCATTTATTATACTTTTTAATGCTGTAGAAAAAGCAGCATTATAAAGGAGCATTGCTTTGTCTGTAAACTTGAGCATTGCAAAGTTAAAAGTGTATCATTCCATTTTAGCCCCTTACATACAATAGTCATTAATTACCTAAGTGAACATCACATTGACAGACATTGCCCACCTCACTCAGAGCAGCAAACAGTCCTGAGTAAGTTAGGCTGGATGGAGAAAGGAGCACTAACTCTCTCTGCACCACTATTCCAGAAGTTGGAAGATTTGCATGCATTATATGGCTTTCAGATATGACTGTCCTTCAGTGCGTCTAGGCTTAGAAATTTTGTCTTTTATTCATGGTGGTGAGAAAGGGAACTGGATGGAGCAGGTATTTAAGTGCTGCTTGGAAATTTAGACTTTTTCTTGCTCCTGTTGCAGAGTTTCTAACAACTCAAGCCACTTCCATGGTCACTAAGAAGAATTTTTCATGCATGACTTGTGAGGTTTGGGATCCTAGATGGTATCATACTATGCCATACACAGAAATGCCAAATTGCACGCCTATGGATGAAATGTATGGCATTCCAGAAGAAAATAACTAATACACAACAAATGCATTTGTAGATGAAGAGGTGTGGACCTAAGAAAATAGCTCATCCAAAACAGAAAACACTCCTGAACAGCAACTGGAAAATGTTCAGAAAAGAACTTCCTGTGAGAGAAATTAAAGCTAAGAAGTGGAAGTAAAATGAACACAGAACAGGTTTTTAGTAAGACAAAGCCACAAACTGGTTTTACAGAAAAAAATCTGTGGGAAAAGCAAACAAGTCATCTAACAAGAAAAATAAATGTTTATTTTTTACACACTTATTGCACTGTTGTGTGTTAAGGTAAAAGAAACATTTGAACAATATCAATGTCACTGAAGAAATTCCTAAATTATGCATTGAATATTTTGGACTTGGAAGGCAGATGCATAGAATTTGGAGATCAAGAACACAGAACTGAGAAGACAGCCAAAAGGTTGTGCCTTGAATTTGCAAAACCAATAGAATTTGCAGGAAC
The DNA here is from genome assembly GCA_002631895.1 of Agapornis roseicollis. Taxonomy (NCBI): domain Eukaryota; kingdom Metazoa; phylum Chordata; class Aves; order Psittaciformes; family Psittacidae; genus Agapornis; species Agapornis roseicollis. The sequence goes on along the minus strand of NDXB01017471.1, from coordinate 27,046 downwards.
TTGCAGGAAGTCTCTAATTAAAGAACTACAAACATAGCATTGATGCAGGCCAGGGCCTCAGGAGTGCCTTATCTTTGGATATATTATTTGTCACATGTTTGACAAAACTCTTCTGCAAATATTTTTAGAAAAAAAAATTGCAAAAAAAAAAAAGACATATATACCTGCATGTTGCAGAAGAAAAGTCCTAAAAGCCCTTCAGGATGCAATGACTGAAACATTAGCTTGAACAAAGAAGAAAATATAACTTCTGGGTGCCAGGGGCAGACAAATTTGAAGCAAAGGGTTTGAAGAGAAACTGTAGCCAAGCTGGTTAATACCAGTAAGTAAAACTCAAAACACAATGAGGAACTAATTTCCACTCTGGATAAATGCTAAGTAAGCATAAAGCTTTTTTGGTTTTATTTTGGTTTGGATTGTTTTTTTTAATATAAAACTTTTAATTTTAGGGCTAGCTTATGCACTAAAGGATGTCAGAGAATAAGTCTCACTAAGAGAGTTTATATTGCAGGAAAGCAGAATAATCAATAAAGATAGGAAGCAAATTGTGGATAATAAAAAAAAGAAAAAATATGTTAGGAGAAAAAAATAAAATTTGTGTTTTCAATCAGAACAGATGTCAAAATAACACATAATTAATGAAGAAAGAGGACAAAAAGAAGTGAGAACAGAGGCTGGAGTGAAATTTTGTTTCTGTAAGTATGTTCAAGAAATAATTCAGAGCTATGTTCCTGTGGCAAATAGTCAAGATTCCCATTGGCATGACCAAATTACAATATCACTGAAACATTCCATCTGCTCAAGTGTTAATAAATAGTTGGAACTAAAGCTTATACAAATGATGATGCTAAAAAAAGAGACACTGTAAGTTGTTATTCATATAACAATAAATAAAAGCAGAAAAACTGTGATAGAAGATCCTACAGCTTAAAGCCTTTATGCCAAAAGTCAGTATATATTGGCGAAACAGGAACACTCATTAAGTTGCTTCTCATGCCTACAAGATGGGGATTCAGCAAAGGCAAACTCTATGGGAGAAATGAGGTATGGTTGAGGTTTTCCTTTTAAAAGCGGTTTTTCCTTATTTTAGTTAGTGCACCTGTTGTTACCCTAAACCCAGAGCTTTCCTTAATCACCACACAACACAGTGATAAGATGTTGATATCTACCCTCTTTCACTGGTTGTGCATACGTCTTCAGACCTATAATCAGTAGGATTATTTGTCTCCTCTGTTCCACAACAAAGCCACTGTAGGTTCTCACTCATCTGTTTAGAAACTTTCTTTTAATTTCCTGCTAATGCTTTTTTCCACAGTCAATTTAGCCTGTCTGTTTTTATGCCAACAATGTCTTCTTGTGTACATTGCTCTTCACCCTATCTCCAATCTTTTCCTTTGTGTGGTTTATAAATATATTTTGATTTATTCATTTATGCTTAATGTTGTAAACACAATAAATTATAAAATAAATAGTCTGGCATCTAAACATCTGTTCCCAGCACAAAGGTCTTTCCCAGATCCCGGACACAAAACTCCAGCTTCAGCACTGGAGTTGTGACAGAAACAGTTCAATCACAGTGGGGTTTTTATGTGACTGTTATTTTTTCCCATTTGCAGTAACTGAAACAACTAACGTTTTTAGTAAGTTGCCTGTGTAAACCAGCTAAAAGGTAATTCCAATGTCAACTCACCCATCTAGAACATGATACCCATTCTACAGCATTTCCTTCATGGGAGTCCCACAATAAAAATCAAGCACATTGTGTGTCAGTGGGTAGATCTCTGTAATAGATCCTCTGCTCCAATATAATGAAAGTAATCCCAAACTCTAATTGCTGCAGGCCAATATCTGCTGTGCTGGATGCATAGCATCTTATTCTCATTTATGTTTAGGCATGCTAACATACTGATAATGTATGAGACTTGAGAAAAATGAATATGTGTTTTCATTCACTTTAGAATGTAAAGTACTTTCCCTTCTATGGCTTAGTAGCACACTTATGCTGGAAAAGTGGCTTTGGTATGTACTCTTCATCTTCCTTGATACTGGAACATGATGTCTGAAGAAAAACCAAGGTGTATCATACTGTATTACCAACATGATCATGAGATTTGAGCATATCTGTAGATAATTTGAAACTCAAAAATGATATCAGATTAACAGTTTAAGCAAACTTCCTGGCAGCAATTTTCTGTGGGTTAGTGAATTGCAAAATGTGGAAGAAAAGGGATGGCACTGGAACAACCATCTTCACTTCTGTCCCCAGTATGCCAGTGTCCACTTATTAGAACGAAATCTTCAAGCAGACCTCTGTTCCTTGGTCACAGTGTTGTAAGTTTTGTTTACTTCTGTAAAGCTATGTGCATTGATGTCTAAGATGGCAAATAAAAGGTGCTGGTCACATAAAACATTTTCTCACCAGGGTTTGTAAAACAGTGTTTTTTCTCTTGTGGCTAGTTAGACTTAGGCAATCCAGAATCTACATTGTGGCTTTTCCTCATCTGCATGTAGATTCACTTCTCATATACACTAGTCCTCCAGTCCTCTCACTAGCCCTGTTTTCTGTTGGACAGCTTACTATGGTACTGTTAATGCAAGTGTTATCATGTGCTGGTTTCATCTAAAATCCATCCTCTGTTCTTGTCCTCCTCTTTCTGCCATTCCCCAAAATGAGCTCATCTACAAAAGTGTAGATTGCATTTTAAAAGATAAATGGAAAGCTGTGTGTGTCCAGGGCAGCCAACTTCATCTATAGGAATGTGATTAGGCTCAGCCAGTGGAAAGTGCAACTACTTAATGCTTCCTAACCTATGAAAGGATAGGGAGCTCCTAGGAGACGTCAATCATGTTTAGAGGAGGTAAAAAAAGATCACAATTCAAAGAGTTAAAACAAAGTTGACTTCTGAATACTTCTTTCTTCCTTTACCCTGGGTTAATGACAAAGGGGACTGTATATGTTATGACTTATGGCATCACTTCAGCTTGTTTTCACAGTCTGCCAGTGGCCAGGAAAGCGTGGAGCAATAATATTGCAGTATTTATTCGAAGACAATAAGCAGTCATTGCTGAGCTAGGGAAGCCAGGCCATGTTTATCTTCATGGATTTAGTCAGCTGGGAGATGAATAAGAGCCAAACTTGAACAAGCAAACATTTGCCTTCTTCTTCACAATGCAGCTATTTCACTTTGCATGGCTGAAGACATAAATCTTTCTTCGGTGGCAAGCAAACAGCTTCAGATACATGGCACTAGCTAGGTGTCACAGGACATCAGCTGAATACTTGTGACCCTGAGTGTTCATGAAAACAATCACAATCCATCTTAAAACAAAAAATGGCAACAATCTTAAAATGTTTCAGCAGCAAGCGATAAAAAGCTGTAATTCCTTCTGTGAACGGGTCTCTGACTAAATATCAGCTGTAAAATGACTTCTCTATTGTTCTGCTTACAAAAGGAATTATAGGAAATTATTGATTGTAGCAAGAAATTGTTGCAGTGCAAATACAGAAATAAGGGTTCCAAGAAGGTATAAAGCAATTTAACTTCTATTGATGCCTTCATTGGGTGACAGGGGATGTTTAAAAAAAACCCAACAAACCACCCATATAGAATAAAGACATAATGATTTCATTGATATTTTCTTGGTGCAGGAATTAAAAATTCTGTACCTCCTTGGATAGGCAGGGAGTCTCATGTCATAAAGGATGGGAGTAGGGAATAGTATTTCAGGACCTTGATATTTTGAGTTGTTGGGCAATATCATTCAGGGAGTGTAAAGCTGCTGCATTTCCACGTGCAGTTCCTTGCTCCTGGAATCATAGCAAGATGTTATGAGTATTCATCTGTTTTAGTCCTAGTATTTCCTAACAGTTTATCATACAAAGCTCCAAGCACAACTAAACAGCAATGCCTCCCTTGGTCTGCTTACTGCATGAATCAACAGTTTGGCAAGAACTGAAGCAGACTTTAACCTCTTGCATATTAGCTCTGGTCAATTCATACATGGGTACTTGAGCATCATTTGCCCAGTATAACATGGGCACCCATCTCTGTGACTCACCTCCTAAATTCTGTGGGAAAGAAAATTGGGTTTATGAGTCAGAAATGGAACTGTGACCCCACCAGTGTGTCCCCCGGTGCGGGTTATGTGTATACCAACCAGTCAGTCCATTTACCAGGGAATTAAAATCCTGGGTCATGTAATGCTGCTTGACTGGAACCGTGCATGAGGAGGGAAGGGAAGAAAGCAGACCTCTCAATATTATTACTACTGCAAAGCCTTGTGGTGATCTGCATTCGTGTGTAGGTAAGCAGGTCTTGTTCTCCCCTAGATATTTTTTTCCTCAACAGATGTGAATGACAGGATGCAGTTTCTGAATGACAGTATGGAGAAGGTCACTGAGTGGTGCATTGAACATAAGTGAGCCTTACATGGGGGTGTCATCATCAAGCTTCTCTGTAAAGCTATGAGGACAGATAGATATACATACTTGGTTTGAGGGGCTCAAGGCAGCCAGGGAGATCTCTTATTAAAAATGACAATTCAGGCGTTGTTCTTCTCACTGAATGGACATTTCAAGTCCTGTGTTAGTGGATCCCTACTGCTGATAGCAATGGGGAAAAAGAGGGGAAAGACCTGGGGAGGTGGCACTGTCACTGGACATTGTCACTGTGTTTTTTGTGGCAGTCATCTGTATGCCTCCCCACCTTGCCTAGTTTTAGAAAGAGAAGAGGTGAAGTCAGAAACCCAGATACATCAGAAACACACCAAGAATCGCAATTCACTTTTTTTTTTTTTTTTTTACTCAAAGTGGAAACTATTTGGTAACCATACAGAAACATTTCAACCAGAAAAGGATTGTTTCTGCTACTCACTCCTTTTAACTTTCACTTATTTACAAGACATTCATTGCAAAGGATCTGCCTTAAGCAGGCAGACCCTCTGTTGTTGTAAATAGTCAGCTGCAAAAATGTCCAGGAGGAGAAGGCAGATGGTACGTCCAGGAGTATAACACAATATATACTGTGATCTGCCTGCTGTGTCTACCCGAACTGTAGGTGAGATATTGTGTGAGCAGCTGTTAGAGATGTGGGAGGGGAGACAGCATGAAATGAAATGGATTAATAAAAACACAGAGAAAAGTACACAGAAATGTTTTCTAGTAATGAGAGTATAAAATCCTCAGCAGCTCCCCTGTACCAAACATAATGCTCCCCCTCATAAGCACAGTACATAAAATAGCTCTCCCCAGCCTGTGGGGCTGCTAAATACACAAGCTAAACTGCTGCGCTTTCACATCAGGAAAGAGTAAGTGGCCTGGAGCCATCACTGTGCTGTTGAATTCAGGCTGGCATATATGTTAGGGCATATACTCCTCCCGTATTTTCAAGTGTATCTGCTAGATAAAGCAAGCTCTTTCCCTCATACTGTATTTTAAAGGAAGTGAAGGGTAGTTCTCATCCTTCCACCATCTTCTCCATAGAGAAAAAAAGCATCCTTCCTTGCAACTTCTTAATTGCTTAAGTAACATAGGCAGCTTCAGTGTTTTATCTGGAAATGCTACTGGTTCTGAATTGCATCAAGCAGCATTCACCTGAAACAGAAAGAGGTTCTGGCCTAAAATCTTATCTCCCAATTGCAACTATCTGTTGGGAGTTTGGATCCATGTGAATGGCAGAGCTGAAACCTGTGTGGCCTTGAAAGGCAAAAAGGAAAAAAATAAAGAAGCCCCTGACCTCACTTTCAGTATAAAATATACTGCTTATCTTAAAATGCAACTCCTGGAAAGCAATTCTACCAGTGTAACTATTGGCATTGTAGGATTACACATGTACAGAGCTTCATTGCCAGCCAGATTATTGCCAGCTCTGGGTTTAGGGTAACATTTTCACTTTTTTTAAAGTCCTGCTTTCATTTGTGCAGGTACTTCAGTACTTCAGTACGGGTAGGTCCTAAGAATTTCCAGAATCCAAAGGCAAGGCCCCATTATCTCAGAGAAGATATGAGTCTGGCTGTTCTTTGTCCCATGTATACTAAGATAGCACAGATATTTGAAATCCTTATCCAAGATAAGACTTCCTTGTTCCTGAGATATGCACCTTTACCTGAGGGATCAAAGAACTCAGATGCTATAAATGTAATATTTTGGTTGTCTAATTTAACCTCTTTCTAGTTCTAGCAACCTTATCAGCTTTAGTGTGCAAGTTTTATCTGAAAGGTAATTATATCAGATAGACAAGATTACTTTCCCTCCCCACCTCCTTTCCTCAGCAGGTGTCCTCTTACATTAGAAATTTTCTGGCCTGTTTCATGCAAGTGGTCAGGTTTCACAGAATCACAGAATCCTAAGGGTTGGAAGGGACCTTGAAAGATTATCTAGTCCAACCCTCCTGCAAGAGGTTTGGTTATTGTGAACACCTTCTGACTTCAAACCAGCTCTAAAGCATGTACAAGGAAAGCAGCTTTTATTATACATATTTAATTATTTCTTAACATGCCAACTAAACAAACCCAAGGTTACACAAACCAGACATGGAGTCTACTCCACTTCAGTGTCTAGCAGTGAGAAGGCCAGATACAGTAGGCAGGATGAGATCTGTGAAGAGCAATACAGATTCATTACACATTGGCACAGATTCATTCAAGACACACCAATTAAGACCCAGTGAAGTGAGTTCTGATTCAATATATTTATTTATTTCATCACTATTATTGAGTAGTTATAGGGGAGAAAATTAATGAAAATGGTTTTTAAAAAACCACTCTCACTCTGACCAGGCAGCCATTCAATATTTCCCAGACCACACAGCCTCTATGGGGAGTGATGTTGGGCCAATTAATACTGGCAGTGCTGGGATGGAAATGGCAGCAGCCCTGGAAAAGAGCTCAGTTGGAAAGCAGTAACCTTCACTCATAAAACTATGTGAGGAATGACAGAGGAGACAAATGAATAGAAGTGGGACTCAGTACGATTTCAACATGCCATTTGCTATAAAATAAAATAATGGAATAAGCATGAACATAGAATTAGGAACAAGGAGGAAAAGGGTGAGAATAATAGTTGGAAAGCAGTCAGCCTCAGAAGTATGTTAGAGGGTGGTGGAACAAATGTACAGAGGTACTACTTCCTGAAGCAGGTGGCAGATGTTGGAGAAACCATGTGTGTGATTATGACTAAGGGAAGACAACTATTTTGTTGCTGAAACAAAGTTACATGTAGAGAAGGTGAATTCCTTTAGATAATCCTACCAGCTGAAGAACTATTATTTTGTAGTATTTCAAAACATTTGTCAAGGTATTTTGAACATATTGCTAAAAATATTTCAACTGGTCTATTTCTTGGTTTTGAATCATAGGATAAAAGCATGGTAAAATTCCTTCTGACATTAATTGTGATGGAATTTTCCTTCTGACTGTTTCCCATCTGCCCTCTCAGTTCGATAGCTACCTCAGTTACCACACACTTACATGCTGTCCATGAACATGTTATTAAAAAGAAAAAAGGAAGTACAGATAAAGCATCTTTACAGAACTCGAATTTTGTAAACATGTAAGTGCATCTTAATTCTGCTTCCAGGAGTAGTAAAAACAATAAAATCAATTAGCTACTATTAGTGAAGATAAGCACATCCAGGTGAAAGTGTTTGTATGACTGGGGTGTAATTATGTAATTGCTATATCTGATGCAATATCACTGAATACCTTAACATCAGGTTACACATATTTTGTCTGTCTGAATGATCAAAGCTTGTGCAATTTAACTCCTAACTTGGGTGCAATTCTCAGCAACAGCAGTTACACAAATGCCTTTTATCAACTTCCTGAGCTTTCTATTTTCCTGAGGAGATTTCTGCTGTGCCATTGGAAACATGCGAGATATTTCAAAGGTAGGATTTCTGCCAGCTCGTGATTTATTCCATTGATTACATTGTCATGTAATGGGAAGAGGCAAACCATTTTAACTGCTAACATAAACTGCAGTGGTGAGCTGGATTCTTATTTAATACAATAAATTTCGTTGCAGCTTTGTACAAATTGTCTGATTCACTCCATGCATTACTACTACAGAACATTATATTAACTTTGGTCCCATACAGTGTGTTTGTACAACAGTGGTGACCACTAACTTGTGTCTATCTAAATAATGAAAAGGGAGTAAAACACATGCAATTCGTTGCTGAGGGATTCTGTTTATCTATTGTGATTTGATGCCAATTAGATACTTTGCATACTTCAATCTTGTGTTAAACAAGTTGTGCTTTTGATGGTTACTTCTTCAAGTTTTCAGTTCCTTAGATTTTAATAAATTCTAAAATAAGTCTTTTCTAAACAATGTTATCCAGTAATTAGCTCTGTGCTGATCCACATACAGTATAATAATTCATTGTATTTATTACATTATGTGATTTCGCAGAATGTGTGTCATCTAAACATCTCTGTACATCTAAATGCAGATTTTCAGAAGGACGGCTCTGGAAGGCCCATTAGGGTGAGGACTGTGAAATTAATAACAAAACCCCAGAATATTTAATTTTGCTCTTCTAAAATTTAAGATCCTATGAGGCCAAGATAAGTCACCATGACCTCTCATCAACAAGAGCTATCATAAATAGGAAAATTACAAGCTATCAAATTACCAACCTGTCAGTTTAACATGAATGCTTTTACCCTATTGCTTTTTATAAAGTAACATATTTTAATTCACTAAGACATACCTGCTTCAAAGTGAAAGCCCCTAAACAGTCCAGAAAAATGTGTGACACAACCCTAAAAACTAGAGTAGTGTTGAAAGTTTGAACTCTCTCTGCTTTCTAACAACAGATTTCCTTATCACAGATTTCTTTAAACTCTAGAAGTGTTTGTACCAGGAGCTTTAGGTCAAAATTTGCTTTTGAGAAAAGATCCCATACTTGAAAGTGTCAAGAAAGAAGAAAATAGCAGGCTCTGTGCTTTTGCCAGTCCTTCTTTTGCAGTTTTCTAAAGAAATTCCATGTCCCATCACTTTTTATTGATTCAGAGGAGGGAGCCTTGCAGGAGCCTAGGTTCTTTTAAAGAAGAAATTAAAAAGAATGGAAAAAATGCAAGACAGAAAAGAACAAGAAATCCCTCCCCCAAACCCTAAAACCTAAAGTAGCCTTCTTATTCCTTGGCACAACTACCCTGGTAAATGTTGACCTTACGAAAGGCTGGGGCTCTGGAGTCAGAGTCAGGGACCAGCCAACATTGAGCTTGGTTTCAGATGCTTTTTTTTAATCTAAACAAGGCAATTTCCCTCCTCCTCCCTTTTGTCTGATACTTTACTGCACATTACATTATTTAGAAAAATGTCACTGGAGGAACACTCTGTGTGGTCTCATAAAATATTAACGACTCCTGAAAGAAAACTTGAAATCAAGATGCTCTTTCATGCAGGGGTATGTACTCTCTTTTGTTGGCTTTTTTTCTTTCTTTTCCCTTCATGGAATTTGAATTGCTTGGCTGTCTTTCCCTTGATATGAGCAGCTTCTTACTTTTATCATATTCCCCTGGAAGACTGCAGGGAACAAATGGTGTGATGCTGATGGTAACCAAGAAGTGACCTGTCTCTGCAGCAACAGCTTCTGCAGATCCTAAACTAAAATCTCATGCAGTCATTTATTTTTTGGTTAATGTTGATGAACAAGAAAAGTGAAGGAGGGGAAAAAAATAAAAAGCCAGAACAAGCTGATTTCTCAATCAACCACAGATTTCTTGCAATGACTGATTTACTGTTTTAAAACATACCTGAAAAGACAACAACTGGTTGTAATTCTTTTAAGGAATAGGAAAAAAGGGAAAAAGTACCCACCAAGAAAACCCCCATGTAAATTGAAAAGCAGTCTACATGGGGGAAAAATAATCTGACTGAAAACTAAAGGAAAGTAAATCTTCACATAGTAAAGGCCTATAAATTTAGAAGTGGACAGCAGTCCTGAGTAAAGAATACCGACATTTTAAGTGAAACATTTGCTGGCAAAGTGGCCGTCGAAAGTGGTTATTGAACGTCTTGCAAGAGAGCAAATTGCAGACTAGAGGTCTTTCTTATATTTTGTAGCAAAGCCAACTTCCATTGATACCACCTCGATGTCAGCCCCTTTCTGCAGCCATTTGTAAAAAGGCTTGTGATGTGAGATTGACGACTTAAATACTTCATCAATCAATGCTTTAGCCAATGTGTTGTTCAGTGATTGGTGGAAAATTCAAGTAATCCATCTTACCCCATCACCCTTGTTCTTTATTCTCTTCAGGTATTTTCATTTTTCCCCTCCCTGCTTTATTTGTTCACTTTCACTACAGCCTGAAAGAGAAGCTGGGCTGGGAAGGAAGGGCCTGCTGCTATCTTTGAAAACCTAATCATTGCAGTAAAACTCTTCGGTGCAAAGTGCTACTGAATTAACTGAACTTTTAATGATCCTAGAGGTGGTCCTGGTGCATGTGGACTAGCAAAGTGCTGGAGAAAGCTGCAATTTGTGCCATTCTGTCAAATTAAATATGTCAAACATCCTGAATCATTTATATAATCAACAATAAGGCGCTTATTTCTGCTGAATTAATCTGCTAAGTAGCTTTAAGGAAAGAAATAGGTATGACACAAAGCTAAACAGTGAGTGTAAAGAAACAAAAAAGGGTTTAGGTTATCCATTTTGGCATAATGGAAGGACATCTTTTGCTCAGAGAAAGAATATCCTTTGCTTGCAAGTGAATATTTATGTTGATATCTGGTACTCCTAATTTTAATCTCAATACGGATTTAAAATCTTAAATGCCTACTTGAAATTTTAGTATAGATTATACAGCCACAGCATAGGCCCTATAGCAATCTAGGTGAATAGGCTTAATAGGCTTTATTCATCTAGATTTTACTTTTGCATGTAACAGAAAATGCTTCTAACATAAAGGAACAAATTTTTTTTTTATTTTTGAGATATAGGTGATGATATTCTTAATATATTATTGTCACATAGACAAATAGAAAATCACAAGCAAATACAGGTTCAAAGGCATATGTTTTTAAAGGTGCGAGGTAGCAAAGCATTAATGCATCCATATAGCTTCAGGCATATGTGTAGATCATTTCTGTTTTCTTGATCTATTAGAAGTGTATAATTTTTGAGTTTGTTTTTCAGGAGATAAAAAAAAAGTTAATTTTAGGACACACCTGTCATATATTTATTGATTTGTGGTGAAAAGGGTTTATAAATGTTTTATAAAATATATATTTGTCTTCAAATGCGTAAAAATAGTAACAGACATCTCAAAAACCTGCCATTTCAGTGGGAAATTTTAGCTCACATTTCTAAATAACTTTTCACTACGTGTTAATTCAGATACTGGCCAAGATAAAGACAGAGAGCTGTAAGCCTCTAAAGTTTGTCTCTGATTTATTCTAAGTTTCATGCATAGATTTTTGTTGAACATAATCACCTCAGTTTGAATCAGGACTGATTTCAAAAAGGAGAGAGTAAGTGAGCAAGAATCTACACTACCCTGGCTACTGCAGAGGACCAGGCAATCCACTCATTCCTCATTACGTGCTTTTAAAAATCAACATAAGAAAGTCTCTAGAGAGCAAATTGAATTTTATAGCACCACTGTTTCCTTTCTAGTAGTTTAATTATTTTCCACTTTCAGGAAACTGGGTCTCCAAGACATTTGGGTATATCAGTTTGGAATATTTTTATTCTGCAAAATCACAGATAGACGTTATGATCTGGGCAAAATATCCTCAATGTTTGTCTAACAGCAAAAAAATCAGTGAGAAGATAACTTGGAGCTGTCTTATGACAATGTTTGTTCTGTGATTTGGTTTTACACAAGACAGACCTAAGCCTACAAAACAAATTCAACATTGTTCTGCACAGATTGTAGATAAAAGAATTAAGGGGGAGGAGAGGAAGAGGAAGAGAACTACTAAGGAAGTAATAACTACAAATACAAAAGTGTGTGTGAGTTAACAGACGAAAATTTTTATATGAATCCACACTAAAATGCTGTAAGGAGTCAGCATCCAGCAAGTCATTATTACTTTATTAAGCATCCCCACTTTTTGGAGGGTTTAGTATTGGAACGCTGAAAAAGTTCAAAAAGTTCAAAACAAATAATCTAAATAAGCATTTTAAAGACTTGCCGTGACACATTATCAGGACTGTAACAAAAATAGGGCCAGGAGGGAAGCAGCTACTTTTGCTCCATGCATTTCAGCTTTCATTTCAAAGCTCCCAATGCAGTGTATTGCTAAGTTGATATTAAGGGATATCCGATACTCTTTCACCTGAATAAAAGCAGATTTCTTTGTGTGCATGTGTGTGTTCATAAATGAGCTGGTTGGTGAATCATTCTTGTCATTAGAAGGTAGATAAACTGCAGGGAGGGAACAAAGTCATCATTTCTACCTCTGTGAAAATGATGGGGGTTTTTTAATTATTAAAATGCAATTATTTCCATTATTGATGAGCGTGATACTCAGGACAGCATCAATACAAACTGTCCAGGACACACACTCACTTGGATCTCAGGCTGGTCTGCCTGCAATAGAGTATTGATGCCAGTGTTTGTTTCACTTCTAATTCAGATAATGGATGAGGACTTAAATACAATCCATGGCAAATTAGTACCTAGGAGATTGGGTTTATTTATTTATTTATTTATTTAATGTGTTTATTTTTGTTACATGTGAGCCCTTCCATGATACTATAGTAGGAGACTTTCTGTGTTAAGGCAATTGAAAAGTCCTCGAATTTGAAACATAAAAGCTGATTAATATTTGAGGTACATTATCTAGGCCCTAAGAAACAAGCCACCAGTACAGGTGTCAAGTTGCTTTCTCTCCTTTTTATTTTGAGCATTCTTTATTTTTTCCATATGGTACATGCATAGATATGCATTTGCATGCATGCATTCATTCATATGACCATGCACCTCTGAATATATATATAAAAAATGAATTATTTTCATTTTCCAAGATTGTCTTGCTGCTTCTTTCACCCTGTGCTTGTTAATCGCACTGATAGACATTATTCATCTTTCGCCTTTGGGAAGGAACATGTCACTTTATTCTTTTGTACCTGGTGCATGAAGACTTGTGGCTCTTAAAAGTACAGAAGCTGAGGAAGTTGGAGAGCTTCTGAGTGGTCATAGGTGGGAGCAGAAGGGAAGCTGGCGTCCTCTGCTGCCTCTCTCCACTTGGTCAATACCTTCCCAAAGCCTTTCCTGTCTCTGCTGCTCCCCGCTTAAACATTAACAGTTTGAAATGCAGTGCTCATAAATGTGATTTACCCCATGGGCATTACATGGGCACTGCAGTCTTTCGCAGATATGCAAATGCCTTACATGTTTGGATGTCCTTTGGAAAACATCCATGCCCTGTGTAGCAAGAGAGCCAGGTCAAATGCTTGCAGGAAGCCTGCACCTGACCTGAGAGCTCATGGTCTGCACTGTGATAGGTACCATGGTGGGTGAGACCTGAGAATGCCATGGTTTCCAGCCTCCTTTGCTTTGTTTCCACAGGAATCAAAACCCAGGTTCTTAGGGCAGCAAAAGGACTGATCTGAAACTACCCTTCCTAAAGACACTGTGAGACACAGGCCCTCTCATTTTGTGACAAAGCTTAGCCCCCCTCCTAATACTTTTTCAAAACTGTAAAGCCTTCCCCAAGATATTAGACAATGACTCATGTAGGACCTCAGTATAACCAAACTTACTCTTATCAAAAGCAGCTAAAGATGCATCTTCCAATAAAGCAAAGTCCATTTTTCCTCTGTCTGTGCCACAGATCTCATCTAGATCTTGCCTTTCATGCTTTCTGCTAAAAGTTGAAAGCCTTTTCTGTACAAAAGCAATGGCAAAAGCTGCATTTGACCAAACCCCTGATGCAGGCAGGTTTTCTTATAGACAGGGGATTGGGTTAAATGCACAAAAGCAACTGTGCAAAGCAACCAGTACAATACTGTATATCAAGAGTAATTAAAAGCCTTCATTAAAAATGTGACAACCAAACCATTTTATATTAGACAGAGAAACCCCTATCGACATTTGAAAAAAAAATGAATAAACAGAATGCCAATTCACAAACATTTGCTATTTAGACTTTGATGCATACTCTTAGCTCTAAAATCTGCTCCTAGATACACACAGGAAACTCCTATTGAAGTCAGTTGGAGTTGTTTATGTGTAGTTGGCAGCGAATTTTGGCCCTCAGACATTTTTTAGTGTTCATTTAAGAGAGAACAGGCTAGCATAACCCTCAGTTTAACCCTCTGATCGAAGGCATTGCTCTTACTAGATTCAAATGTGATGGCTATGGACAGTTATCTTAGCAAAGACCATACTAGTTCTTGCTCAGCTTTGGTAAAAGTGGCAATGCAGTTGCTGAATTTACTTGTATAGGAATTTACTGCTGATACAGACAGATAAGCTAGAATGGGATGAATTTTTCCTCTCTGTTATTTCACAATCTGATCTCTAGTATTAAGCAAAACACAATATAATTTTTATGGAAGCCATTAAGGTCCCCTGTCATAGACAACACTGTTATACATGTAGCAGAGGCATGGCATCTCACAACAGAACAGCTCAAATAAGGATGAGGCAGGTGTTGGAGTAGGAGAAACAGATACAGAGCTGATGCAGATATGCAATGAGTGCATTTTCTGTACATCTTCCAGATCTCTTTTCCTTAAGTATTCTCCTTAGGTCCCATCTCTGCCCTTCACTTTCCATCTTCCTAGCCCAGCTCTTTTCTCTTCTCTGGCAACCAGGGGGTACACCAGTGACAAAGGAGTAGTTAGTGGTGGTTGGATTACATGACTTTTGCTCTTGGCTCTGCTACTCACTTGTCCACTGCACTCACAGAGCAGAACCAGGGAATGGCAGGGCTGCCTCAGAGCAACAAGCAGCTATCCTGCTCCCCAAAAAAGCTTTTCCTCTTTGTGGAACTGGATGTTGCATCCATCCTGACTCACAGTTAGTTAGAAAGCAATGGCAGCACCTGCAGGTTGGAAGGATTTTGATTATTACTGTAAAAGATCAAAATAATGCAGTGGGTAGAAAAAGAGTTGCAGTCTTATATTTACATGGGAGCAAGGAGGCCAGCCAACAGTGGATGGTGTTAAGTTCTGCCTGTCCTCCATGCTCTTCTCACTTGCAATGGTGCTTAGGTTTTTCCATCTTGAGTACATTTAGTAATACATGTTTTCCTTTACACTTTCTGCTGCTGCATTTCCAGCAAACACAAGTGCATTGTGCTTGGCAGAGTGAAAAGCTAGGAAACCAGCTGGACAGTTTTGTGCACAATCAGCAATCATCACGTTTCCTTATGAAGCAATAGGGATTTTCCCAGCCAGGAAACCCACAGGCATTTTTTTTTTTTCTATGTTTGTAAGCCTTGGTTTAACGAAACCTCCCATGTCTGATATTTGATGTTGATGAGCCATAACCAGTGCAAGCATATGTGCATGGTTCACAGCTTGCCTGAACATCAGTGAAGTGCAAAGTGATACAGCACTTGGAGCACTGTTGGATGTGAAAAGACCAAACAGAAAGCGAGGGCTATCTCGTGTTTGCTTCTATGGCAGCCCCTGTGTGCTTTTCCTACTTCAGCTACAGCCCAAGGTTTTACACAAGCAAGGGAATAATGATTTGCTCACTAAAATTAGTGTTGTGATTGTAATGGAAAGGGTTAATACAATTTTTTTATAAATGGTTTTAACTTCAGCCTCATTTTTAGGCATGAAAAGGAGCTCTGCTTCTCTCTATGTGTCATCCTAAATATTGAGTTTATTTTAAATAATTCTGTGGTGTAAAGTCATATCACTTTCATTACAGTACTTCCATTGGTGTTAATTGCTATACACTTATAGTAACCCCCAAAATACAACTTAAATGCTCATTTTTTTATGCTTTCATCTAATTTTTGATTCCTGCATTGTAGCAAGTACTAGCCCACAATAGTTTTGCCATTAAATTTAACCGTTAAATTTACAGTTTTAAACTGTTTTTATGACGTCCAGCTGCATCAAGGTGACAAGTCTACTGGTAAAACAACAATTTAAGTACCGCATTTACAATCAAAAACATTTTTTGTCACTCCTAAATTGACAAATTTCAATTGCTCCTTATTGTTAAAAACAATTTTTAAAATTACACAGTGAGAACATAACAGTCTCTGTCACTGTGTAATTAAGTTCCTTGAACTGTTTGCTATATACAGAAATACTGTATTAGAAAGTGTTAGTTACAGTAAAAAAAAAAACAACAACAACAAAAAAAAAACCCAACCAA
>NDXB01017471.1:0-10677 GCA_002631895.1 Agapornis roseicollis | reverse complement strand
AAAAATACTAAATTAGAAATTGTTAGTTACAGTAAAAAAAAAAACAACAACAACAAAAAAAAAACCCAACCAATTACGTTTATAGTGAAAACCATTAAATTGATTTACAGCAAAACAGTTAATTCACTGTGTCTGTGCATAAAACTGCTACTAATGTGACACAAAGCATAGTTTTCATTTTAACTCTGCAAACTTAGGAAAATTATAAATAGGACGATACAATAAAGCTAATGAACATCTGAAATGCTTATATCCAATAAATGGCTTGATATTTAGAAAATACTTCTGCTGGAGAGACAGTTTGCTGGTTTCCAGTACAGTGCAATTCTTCAGTGTAATGAGAAATTTGGAAAAGAATTAAGAAGGCCCTGACACTTCTTTTAAAGTCCAGATTTAGTAGGCTGAAATACATCTTTATTTCCAACTTATTTTCAAGCATATTCCAGTGTTTTGCTGGTCTTAGTCTCTTGAGTGTGGAAGGTAGGTGGCATATATCCATGTTAAATACATTTACTATCATCATGTTTTATTTTTTTACTATGTCTTCATTTGTTGCTAGTAATGAATATGTACATTTCTCAGCATTAATTCTATTGCCCATTTCTAGGAGTCACTATTAAGTATACTGATGTTATTTCAAGGTTCGGTTGAAATGTAAATGATTTATTATCCATTTTATCTGTCTTCAATATACTATAATAACCCAATATGTATTTGCCAGTTTGCCTATACTGCATACACAGAAACAAAACAAAGCAATATGGCATATAAATTTTAATCATGGCAAAATGAAAATGAGTGTAATGGAACAAAAATAATACTATATCTTAGCAAAGGAAAGCCATACTTCCCTTCATCATAAGTATTTTGTTTTCTGCTAGGCACCTTCATCCCATAGTAATCCATTAGACAATACATCAGCAATAGCTTTTTTGGAAATTTTTTACTTAGAAGGAGAGACTCCTAAACCTTGTTGGTGAAATCAAGCCTTTGTTACAGTAGAGGGGAAAGACACCTTTAATTTAGTCTGACCCACAGTGATTCGAAACTGTTATGTTCCTGACATGCACCATTTTGTAGCTGCTCTTCTATTAATTAAAAACATGTATGAATTAGCAGGAAAGATATGTGAATTGGTGGGTGACAGTGCATTTTTTTTGACATTTTGCCCATTGTTTACAGTGATGATGACTCGCTTCCCTACAAGAAGGAAAAGGAATGTTCCCCTTGTCTAATCAGAATATAATAGGACTCAATATTTGCAGCCACAGTAGCTGAAGACCTGATATTGAGATGATAGAATAATGTGCAAGAAGTAAATACTTGGCTGTTTTTATGCAAAGTTAGAGGAGCATTGAAGAGGTGTTACCAGTGTACTCACTTTCTAACTTTAAAGGGGCACTTTAATTTTTAAAGCATCTTCTCACTATAAACCAAACTTGCAGAAGACAATCTAAATAATTCACCAGAATGAGAGAAAAACCTTGATGATATACTTGTTTCGCTTTTAATTTCATATCTGGCATTGTTTTACCTGCATGACAATAGATACCAATTAATAAAATCTGATTAAAGACCACCCTGTAGATGCAACATCTGCTTGCTAATCACTGGTATAAAGAGCATGAATGAGGAGAGAAAAAAATATCAGGATTCTATCCTACACTGGTAATGCATATAACAAACTGTTGAGCACAAGGCACAGACATGCTGGCAGTTATCAGCTCTTTCTCAAACAGCAAAGACACAGACTGCCCACTGCTCTGGGCTGCTGCTGTCCTACAGGCAATTTGAGACAAAGGTGAGTGATTCATTCATTTGGAATCCAGATATTTCTCAACAAAACCTTTGATACTCTAGGATGGAAAGGGCAATTATGAGGAGAGTGATAGGGGCTAACAGACCAATACTCCAGCTCATCTACTTTGGTAATGTCCAATTTTCAAAACCCAAGTACCATTATGCTCGATTGTTCTAAGGAAAACAGGTTGTGATGAATGTTGACTTCTTCTTATCAGCCATTTTCCCTTAAGTATGAGATAGGTTATATATGCTGTGTTTAGTATATCATGATCGTTAATAAATTAATCTGGTTGAAAGTGTCTATACTAAGATGGAAAGAAAAATACTATGCTCAATTAGAAGAAAAGATTAAACCCCACAGAAAATGCAAATTATTACTTTCAGGCAAAATGAATTTTACTAGCTCTGGAACCAAGCTGCATTCAGAATTTTAATAAAAATGAAATCAAGTAATTTCACCTACTTTAAAACACTGAGACTGGCAGCAATATAAAACCAATATCAAAAGAGTATGTTGGCCTCAGCTTAGATTGTGCCTATTTGAAAGGGTAAACATTAATAGTGAGACATTGTCAATTTTATTCCATAAATCATTTGCAGTAGACATCTGATTGCAACTCAGTGAACAACATAGCCTGTTTCTCCTACATTGTTCAAGTTCAAAAAACAATTTTAAAAAATAATTTAATTTTTAGCAAAAGCAGAACAAACCCCTGATAATTATTTTCTTGGAAATACATTTTTTGCATAGTCTCATTTTTAAGGTATGAATCAGTCACTGGCTTAAATGAGGTATGCAGTTCTAATAATATAACTTAAAATTGCTGTCTCTATGTATATGAAGTATGGAAAGGGTTACATTTCAGCAGGTTCTATCATATCAACTAATGAGCCTTTTCATGCCTTCTTAGCTCTTACTTTACTATAAAATTTTAAACTAGAAATCACTGTGACAAGTTAATGACCTCAAGTTTAATGTTTAAACTGGGATGTTACTTAGGTCACAGCATGAATGAAAACAAAAATCTTTTTATAAACTTCCCCTCTTTCAGTGAATGCAGCCTCTCCCATTCTGTCCCCCTGTGGGTGTCAACTAGTCCTTAGCAGTAGAAGACAAGTTCTTACATTCTCGGACTCCATGGTTGTCACCTATAGTGAGAACAACAGTTAATACAGTACAGCAGTGCTGAGTTCTTCAAAAGTTACCCAGATTTGTTGATATGCTGCCCTGACAGACTTGTGGATTTACTCATTAGTTACACAATAAAAAATCAAAATCCTTTCAAGCACTACAAATGCCAGCTCCAACAGAAGCACAAGAGCTTCGAAGTGGATCAAACCAACTTCTCTGGCTTCTGGTATCGCTCACAAAATTCCTGATCTGTATATGTATGAATAAGCACAATACTGAAAGACACAAGACTAAACAAAAGAATTTAACCTTTTCATTTCAGTGAGGGGGAGAAAAAAGGTGGCTGAAAAGCTAAAGTCTATCCCATGCAAACCAAAAATCCAGAGTCTCAGAGCCCCATGAATGAAGAGTTTTTTACCTAAATGCCTAGGTTTGTTTTTTTTTTTATATGTTTTTAAATGGTAATTTTGATGAAACAAGGAGTTTTTCTCACCCTAATATTTGAATTCTGCAAGGATGCCATGGGTTTAAAAGGAGATTGCTGACCAGTCTTTTTCTTTTTTTTTAATACAAATTGGAGCATCAGTGACATGGTATCCTCTTCAGATACTGTTTATTAGCTTTGGCTCATGCTGTTGTGCCTTGGATGATATCTCCCCATGCTCTCTGAGCTGTAGCTGTTAGCTGCTGACCCTTGGCTGGGAGTGCATGGTAGACCAAGAGGCAGCCGTAAAGCCCTGCACACGTCTGTCCTCTCACTGAATCCGTGTGAATGGAGGATGTAGGGAAAGGGGTCTGCACAGCATCACTTCTGAGAAATCACTTCCTCCCACGCTTTCCGAGCCTGTGCACAAATGAGGGGGATACTCCAGTCACACTGATTTCTACACGTCAATGCCTTTTCCTTTACCCATGCTGACTAGCTCCTTTTTGATCTATCTGCATTTTACTTGCAATCTGATATGTCACATAATATTAACAGACTTAATTAACTGAAGGAGTAGATCCTGCTCTCATTCAAGTCAAGAGGAATTTGGCTTTGAGTGGAAAGGGGAGGGCTAAGATGAGGTAGGGTCAGAGGTCATCCAGTTTAAAGAAATTTATCTAGGTTCACTTTAAAACCCACATAAATCTTTCTCTCTGCATTGCAGATAGACAGCTAGAGGAAGTGAAAAGCATGGCAAAAGATTTGCAGACAGCTTGTCATTTGGAGGCAAAGTTAAAAGAGCGGAAGCCCCCTATTGTAAAGTTTTTCTCTTCCCCTGTACGGTGTAGAAGTGAGAAAAAACAGCCTATATTCACATTAAGATTATTACAAACATGCAAAGTTCAGAGATGCCATTCAGTGAGGAACTTCATGGCTTGTATACTATAATCATGTAATGGCATTGTCATTCATTACATACCCAAAATCAGGTGTCTTCAGTTCATGTGCCAGGTGCCCATCATAAGGGCATACCTACATTTCAGAGAAGTTATTGTGGCAGATATATCCCCACTACCATCACCAGAGAAGGTATAGGCTGTATCAACACTCACTCCCATCATGAGGATGGAAGTGCAACTGCCACAAAAAGAGAGAACCTACCTTTTTATGGTACACCAGATGCACATTTGGCCAAATAAAGGAGGGGAAAACCACACATCCCTAAAAGCTACAGTACAGAATAAGTTTCTGAAAATGTTGCCTTGTATAGAATCTAGTCCATCATGGAGAAAAAAGAAGCTTGTGGATCACTGTCCAGCAATCTGGATGCAGCCTGCAGGCTGGGGGATAGCCACTCTTGGAGTAGCTTGATCAGCTATAATCATAGAAACATAGAGTAGTTCGGGTTGGAAAGGACCTAAAGATCATCTAGTTCCAACCCCACTGCCATAAGCAGGGACATCTCCCACTAAACCATGCCACCTGAGGCTCTGTCCAACCTAGTCTTGAACACTGCCAGGGATGCAGCATTCACAACTTCCTTGGGCAACCCATTCCAGTGCCTCACCACTCTGATAGTAAAGAACTTGTTCCTTATACCCAATCTAAACTTCCCCTGTTCAAGTTTGAACCCGTTGCCCCTTGTCCTGTCACTACAGTCTCTGATGAAGAGTCCCTCCCCAGCATCCTTATAGGCCCCTTTCAGATACTGGAAGGCTGCTATGAGTCTCCACACAGCCTTCTCTTCTCCAGGCTGAACAGTCCAACTTTCTCAGCCTGTCTTCATGCCAGTCCCCTGATCATCCTCATGGACCTCCTCTGGACTTGGTCCAACAGCTCCATGTCCTTTTTATGTTGAGGACACCAGAACTGCACACAATACTCCCAAGTGAGGTCTCATGAGAGCAGAGTAGAGGGGCAGGATCACCTCCCTCGACCTGCTGGTCACACTCCTTTTGATGCAGCCCAAGATACGGTTGGCTTTCTGGGTTGCAAGTGCACACTGCAGTCGGCTCATGTTCATTTTCTCATCGACCACCACCCCAAGTTCTTCTCCGCAGGGCTGCTCTCAATCTCCTCTTTGCTCCGACCCAGGTTGAGGACCTTGCACTTGGCATGCTTAAACTTCATGAGCATCAGCCCACCTCACAAGCGTGTCAAGGTCCTTCTGGGTGGCATTCCTTCCCTCCAGTGTGTCCACCAAAACACACAGCTTGGTGTCATCAGCAAACTTGCTGAGGGCGCACTCAATCCCACTGTCCATGTCAGCAACAAAGATGTTAAACGAGACCGGTCCCAACACCAGTCCCTGAGGGACATCACTCGTCATTGGTTTCCAGCCGGACACTGAGCCATTGACCACAACTCTTTGCGTGCAGCCATCCAACCAGTTCTTTATGCACCAAGTGGTCCACCTATCAAATTGATGTCTCTCCAACTTAGAGACAAGGATGTCGTGTGGGACAGTGTCAAATGCTTTGCACAAGTCCAGGTAGATGACGTCAACTGCTCTACCCCTGTCCATCAGTTCCGTAGCCCCATCGTAGAAGGCCACCAAATAGGTCAGGCAGGATTTCCCCCTAGTGAAGCCATGCTGGCTGCCACCAAGCACCTTGTTGTTTTTCATGTGCCTTAGCATGCCTTCCAGGATAATCTGCTCCAAGATTTTGCCAGGCACAGAGGTGAGACTGACTAGTCTGTAATTCCCCGGGTCATCTATTTTCCCTTTCTTGAAAATAGGGATTATATTTCCCCTTTTCCAGTCTTCGGCAAGTTCACCTGATTGCCATGATCTCTCAAATATGATGGACAGTGGCTTAGCAACTTCATTCACCAGCTCCTTCAGGACCCATGGATGGATTTCATTGGATCCCATGGACTTGTGCACATTCAGGTTCTAAAGATGGTCTCAGACCTGATCCTCTCCTACAGTGGGCCCAAGGTCTTCATTCTCACAGTCCCTGCATCTGCCATCCAAAATGTTAGTAAAAACCAAAAATGGTAATAATTGATATCTGAAAGAGAAAGGATGAAGAACTGATGAAAACGTATCTTTTTATGCACACAATCTGCTACCACAGCACAGGGCTGCTTAGCTTATATTCAAAGACAGAAATGTCATAGAAAAGGGTGATCCTTTCATTCTTTCTCCTGTACTCCCATGCACATTTCAAAGTGTACACAGCTTGTGGAGGAGAAATTTTATTATTTATGTAATAATATAACATTTGTTATTTATATAATGTCATTATTTTTATTTATTTTGGAGCAATCTGTCATATTTTGCTTTCACATCTACCAGCCTTGCAATGATAGAAAGCCAAAATGAAGCAGAAGCAAAGATAAAGCCCATGATGTCAATGCAGAGGATCTTTGTCTATTGAGGATTTATGAGTATGTAGTGTTTGGCAATTTAAGAATCCTTTGGCACACTGTTCATAGACAAACAGGCACTTGAGAGATGAAAGTTAAAAAATATATGAAAAGACCTGATTTTTTGCTCCAGGCTGTTTTGTGAATGCTGTTCATTTTACACCTGTTTAGTGATTTATTTAACAGCTGTGGCTACTGTGATAATATGGACTAACTACAGAAGTTTAAACTAAATTTTATCTTGTAGATATCCATAGATAACCTCATTTTGAAATAGCAAGATCACCCAACTTACTATCACACTAATACTATGATGATTAGGATAAGACTACTATAGCTTCATCGCTTTGATTCTGGCTTTATGATTAGACTAGTGTGTCTAGTGTAGCCCCTTTTCTGGAACATGTTTCTATTTGCACAAAGTGTATTTATAACTCTGGGCATTTGGCAGTGCTGGTGGTCAAGGAGCTGTGGAAACTGCTGCTGTCTGTGAAAGCTTTCTTCAGAATTTTTTGTTACTTAAAAAAGTTTCAGCCTTGTCACATGTTTTCAAGGCCACTGTAAGACAGCATCAGTACATACTGCTCAAGTCTGCCAGGGGAAGATGCTGATTACTGTAAAAGGGAAATGTTTCCTTGATGTGGGTGTGATGTGGAGGGGTGAGGGAGCTAAGGGTCATGGTTTAGCACTAAAATGGCTGCCAGGCTTACAATGGCAAGTACTAAGGAACTCCTGGGTATGATATAGATGGTTGTTTTTTTTTTCTGACAGGATGTCTATGATATAATTACACTTTCTTTACATTAGGTCTTCTATTTATGGGAGGTTTTTGCTCTCTCTAATTTAACTAGGAAATTTTTTTTCCTAACAATTATTGCCATTTTTTAAAGGAAATACTAAGTAATCTAAAAGTAAAATCTCTTCCACCAGAGAGAGTGAGTGGCTCATATGCTGTTTCTTCATTTTCTGCCGCTACATGTTTTCTGCTTTGTTCACTAAAAAAACAGGGTGGTGAAGCCAAGAAAAGACAAAAGCCCAACCCAAACAGAAAAAAGGAAATGCCTATTTATTCTTTTTCCCTGAAAGTACATATTGAAACATACAACCTTTTTGCATCTTGGAAAGAATATACTGTATTTTATCAATACACATTTATGAAGGAAAATAACTAACTAGCTTTATCCTTATTCTGGTAGGTTCAGCTCTGAGCCAGCAGCAACACATTCTAAAATAATAACTGTTGCCACTATTTAGGTTTAGCAAGCATTCAAAATGCTACAAAACCCAATTCCTTTTATTTGTTCATTGAAACTTGGGCCTTTTATCTCATGGATATATCCTCTGGAGCTGATATTAGGAAGCACAATCCCACAGCAGATCTGACACAAGGGAAGAATTGCCTGTATAATGAGGGTACCACAGCACTGACGGCCAATGCCCAAGATCTGCAATTTCACTTTTAAATTATTTGAAAGATTTTTATTATAGGTTTTGTAGTATAGGAAAAATAAAATTTCATCAGCTTCAGTATATATATTGTTGCTCTAATTTCTTGAATTTGCTTTCTACTCCTTTGTTTCCTTTCTCTGCATCAATTTTTTCCATCAGCTGTTACTGGATTTGGACTCTTAGTTTTTAGATCAACAAGAATTTCAGCCCATGTTTGTTGAACAGCAACTCAGCTTGTTCACAACATATATGATGAAACACGTTTCTCTTCCAAATGCAACCAGGCTACTTAGAAGAACAAACAGGAGCCTAAAATCAAGGGCAGAAGCTCAGAATATGCTCGTAATGTCAACAGCATTTGAACTTTCCCACCTGACAATGAAGGGTCCACTGCTGTTCAGAAATACAAGACAAAATGCTCCCAAACTGGGAGAAGGGTGTTTCTGAGATAACTGTTAGCTGCTGGTAAAAGTGGACCTGTTTTTCCTCAGCAGAGACCTAACTCCTAACCCATGCATATGTGGTAAAAGCATATGGTAAAAATTTTGCAGGTGAAGTGGGCCAGAACTGTAAATGTAAAGCAGAAAAAGGAAGACTGTCTCTCTCACCTTTCATGAACAATGGCACTTTTGTCATTTTCCACATGCCCTAAATAGACTGGATTCAGTAGCTTTGAATTCATGACATTCCTTCTCACACCACTCTCCAGCTCATAATAAGCCAGTAGCTCAGCAGTCTTTTTTTTCCCCCTTTTTTTTTTTACTTTTTTTCCCCCCTTTTTTTAAATTGGCTAGGAAGGCAGGCAAGCTTTACAACCAAAACAATCAATTTCAAGCTGCTGAACCCAATCAGGCTGGTTTGAGAGTGACCCTTTAAATTGAGTGTGAAACTGGGAGATGGAGCTCCCCTTTCCTACTCCAGAGCTGGTGAAGAAGCCATCACTTCCTTTTGTAAGTGGGTGCATTAATAGTTGTGCTGTTCTTGCAGACATTATGTGCTAACAAAACTATGTGTGCCTGGTTCTGTAGCAGGTTACAGGGGAAAAACAAAGCAAAGGCCATCTGGCTCCACCAGTTTGTATGTATAATGTCCAGATACTAATGCTTAATGCACTTGTAAACGTAAGTTGTCTCTCTCTCAGGGTCTGATTTTAATTTGGGTAATATTCCCGTTAATAATAACATCTAATTACAACATCCATTAAAAGTTAGTAACATTAATTTAACAGGGAGAAAATCTAATAGAGTTCTTAGAGCGGTATTGGCATTTTTCCATTAAATTAATGTTACAAACTTTTAAAAGGATGTCTTAAAGAGGCATCGTTAGTGGTGGGAATATTAAACAAATTAAACTCAGGCCTTTAATATGAGGTGGGAGCCTATTTATGAATCCAAGCAAAGGTGTCTGCTGTGCCTTTCAACTCATTTAAAATGTTTGACAGGAAGCATAAGGTTGCACAAAATTTGCAGTACCTAAGTTTCCTTCTAGTAAAGGCTCAAGTGAATGCCCATTTTTTTTTTTACAGTATCTCTTTTGCTGGCCGTGTGGTCCACACATTCCTTGCTTGGCTGCTGCTGTTTTGTCTTTTCAACAACGATGTTCTGGCCTATTAATTTTCCTCCTTTTGGTTGTTTAGGGCTTTTTTTGTTTAAAGAGGGTGGTCATGAAACCAAAGGATTAAATAGTTCCTCTTACTGCTAGGCAGAGGTCTGGATAGTTTTGAAATAGACTCATGGGTTTGGCTGAAGAGGGACAAATTGTATCAGGGATGTAGAGGTTTTGAAATGCATGTACTTATCTAAATCCAGACCTCATCTGCAATAGGACAGCATATACACTTTAAACACGGGCTTTCTCAGGTGGCCAATCTGAATTGTAAAGAGATAATTAATTTTTTAAAGATTATTTTTGGTTTACAAGCTGACTATAGGCAGAACATTTTATAATGCAAACATTGGATTACACAGATTATATTCCCATTGGGGTGAAGGCAAAAGGAAGAGGTACATATGAGAGAAGTTAGTCAGATTCTTAATGTAATACTGGAAGATGACGAGCAGGGGACTGTCTTTATTTTGTGCCTCATGTACAACACAAGCTTCTAGCACAGTCTATTATGAAATATTTTAATACAAATAAAAAAAAAGATTAATAAAGCAACAGTGACAGAGAAATGAACAGAGCAGTGCAGCGTGGTCAGACTTGGCAAGCTTTAATAATGCATATTCTCAGATTTTTAGCCAGCACTTTGCTGCTCCAAGGTTTTCTAAACAGACATCAGCTAATGGAGGTCTGTGACCAGTGGAGTCCCTCAGGGGTCGGTGCTGGGACCAGTGTTGTTTAATATTTCCATCAACGACCTGGATGAGGGAACTGAGCGTACCCTCAGCAAGTTCTCTGATGATACTAAACTGGGAGGAGAGGCTGACACACCAGAGGGCTGTGTCGCCATTCAGCGAGACCTGGACAGGCTGGAGAGTTGGGCGGGGAGAAA
>NDXB01017470.1:0-18677 GCA_002631895.1 Agapornis roseicollis | reverse complement strand
GGAGAAGAGAAGGCTGCATGGAGACCTCATAGCAGCCTTCCAATATCTGAAGGGGGCTTGTAAAGATGCTGGGGAGGGACTCTTCTTTAGGAACTGTAGTGACAGGACAAGGGGTAATGGGTTAAAGCTTAAACAGGGAGGTTTAGATTTGATATAAGGAAGAAGTTTTTGTACTGTAAGGGTGGTGAGGCACTGGAATGGGTTGCCCAAGGAAGTTGTGAATGCTCCATCCCCGGCAGTGTTCAAGTCCAAGTTGCACAGAGCCTTGGGTGTCATGGTTTAGTGTGAGGTGTCCCTGCTTATGGCAGTGGGGTTGGAACTGGATGATCTTAAGGTCTTTTCCAACCCTAACTATTCTATGATTCTATGAAATTGGAGAGAGAGGATTTCCTGAAAGCTACTGAAAGCGTTCAGATTATTGTCCATTCTGCTGAATCTTATCCCACAACAGGGAACTGAAAAAGATACCCCAAACCACAGTACTAAACTAAAAAAACACAACCAACCACCACCCCAAAAAGCCCTCCAGAACTCCCAGCTGAAGGGCGTTAATACAGAATTCTGAAGTCCAGACTGGTCGTGTCTGAAGGTTACAGCAATACAAAATATCCTGTGTCATTATGTGCCAGTATCTGCGCAAGATGATCAACACTGCATTTGCCTCCCAGGCAGAAATCTCACTCAAGGCCAAGGGATGAACACACCTTTTACTTTTCTCAGGCCCAAAGTTGTTCATTTCAGATCAGCACTGGAAAAGAAAATCACCCCGTGGTTGCTAATTGGCTTATATCTCCTCTTGTTGAATTAAAAAGACTCATACACTTTGGTCTTCAGAGATAAGCCTGTCATTATGTAACTGTAGTAGTTTATTTAATAAAAGAAAAGCCTCTTCATTTTCTGCATTATTCTGTACTGTACAGCTCCTCAAGGTGAATTATTTCAAAAGAAAGAATGAAGTAATGAGCTTGAATGGCTCTCAGACCAAAGCTTGCTGTTGCAGCTCCCTGAACGAAACAGATGACAGTGCCAGATTTTCTTCCAGTGTAAAATGCAGTCAGTTGTACAGAATATTTTAAAGTGCCAAGAATAGAAACCTGCTTTGTGGAGGATAAGGGTTGGCATCAGCTGCAACTAAAGCATTTGTTACGGTTCATAAAATGGGCAGAAACTATTTAAATTTTCTTTTTTTAAGCGGCGCTTCAGATAAACCTTTTCCCTACTGAATCTATTTAAAAAGTTACTTAACATATTACAGTTAAAAATAACTGCCACCATATATCTTCTTTTGATAACAGATCAATTTAAATGTAAAGATCAACACCAGTTTTCCTTCTTTCCTCACAAAATGTAGTTTGAGCTATAGCTTCGTGGAACAGATCCCTTTCCATGACTGAAAGAGGGACAGAGAAGAGCAGGGAGGTTGGAAGTGGCAGTAGCATCTAACCTGCTATGGGGCTTCAAGGTGAATTTAGTGGAACAGGATTAATTGTTAACCTTTTCAGTTCACACTGCAAATGTATCTGGCAGAATGGGGGCACC
Organism: Agapornis roseicollis; assembly: GCA_002631895.1. Taxonomy (NCBI): domain Eukaryota; kingdom Metazoa; phylum Chordata; class Aves; order Psittaciformes; family Psittacidae; genus Agapornis; species Agapornis roseicollis. Next base: position 17,138 of record NDXB01017470.1, on the reverse strand, counting down.
AAGTGTAGCAAAAGAAGAAGACACCCCCCACCACCAAGTCCTGCAGCCCTGTGAAGTCAACTCTTTTCTAACACATTCTCTCATCTTCTGCACATAACTAAATTTAGCAGACACAGAAGCCTTACAGTACTGTGGTTCCATATAGCAAACTCAGGTCACTTACTATACAGTGCTAGTTCCGATCAGCAGCAGCCTGTGTCTCAAAAATCTGAGAGGCTTAACATGCAGATCCCACTATTTTGGGGACAACCAACCCCACCCCACCCTCAGAGTCTCCCACTCTTCCCTCTGCATTTTTCAGAATGCCTTTCTTCTTAATCAGATCAAAAGAACTTCTGTGTTCTGTCTGATCTGACAGATCTGTGCAGATCTGTCATTAAGGTGCAGTGAGCCTAGCCCTGAAGGTCGCTGAGAGAGGTCTAAGTGTTTGAAGAAGGAGCAAGAAGTCCTCCATGGAGCTGGAAGATGAAGCAAAGAGTATCAAAACCATAGCACATCACTCTAATCTGCATATCATAAGGCAAAATTATTTAAACTTTCATGATATTATTAATAAAGTACCAACAACAATGTTACATTGTACTCTTCTACCAGGACTTTGACAAAGGGGAAGCTGCTGGAGGTCTATATTGCACATGTGGCACTTTCTGGATGAGGGGATTTTTAACAGTTAACTGTAGATTGTTGCCGTTTTCTTAATAGAACACCTGAAGTGCTGTCATTTAAACTAACACACAGATGAAAAGGGCAAATTAAATAATTTTCAGACATTAGTATCACTCATCCCCAGCCTTGTCAGCTCTGAGTAGGTGGATATTAGTTGGGACAGACTGCAAAGCTCCAATTTATCAATAAAAGAGGCTGAGTGAGAAAAGAAGTAATTGATGATATAAACAAAACTACTTGATCATCTGTGGCAAGAAATTATCTGTGGGAAGGGGGGGTGGGGGGAGCAAAGAGACAGGACATAAGAAAGATGTAACATCCTCACTGCTCAGACCAACAATTTAGATTTCATAATACACACTATATTGTAAGATTTACACCAATAAAGAAAGAGTCTATCTAGAAAGGTGAAAATCTTTATCATTTGCAAGACCAGAGCCTTTTGGTGAACAGCAACAGGGAGAGTATTTCCATTCCTCATCCAAAGCACTGCTGTGTTCAGATTAATAAGCGTTGCAGAGTACTGCCTCTGCTATACCTAAATGTCCACCTTTTCACATGCAGTACAGAGGAGTGTATCTAGGATCAAAATGGAGTTACTTATCACAATGTATTATCAGTTCAATATATCTTTGGAAACAACCTACTTTATACCTTCATTTAGCCTGACCTGACAGGTGTATGAGGCAATCTACCATCTGCCTGACTACAATGAATAAGCACAGATGTATCAGAAATATGAACAAAACACCAAGTTGCATCTCTCACCTTGGACAGGTACACCTTGCATTTTTGTAAAAGGATCAAAGACTGAAAAATTGAGCACTGACAAGATGACATTAAACCCTCCTAAATTATTTCTTCTGTCCAAAGAGAGTAGGTGAGAGCAAAATGGGTAAGAAATAGGACCCACTAATAATAGTATATATAATAGAAACAGCTTCTGCATAAGTATGGTAGCTTATACAGGCTGTGTAATACACAAATAGGTTTAGTCATGCTCATTTAAATCTTACTATTTAAATACTACATGATAAACACCTGACAGACAGGAACTGTTGAAACAGACAATACCAAATGTTTTAAATTACACTTTTCAAAGGTACTCTTATACCAAGGATATAAAAAATTAATGTTTCAGGAAAACAAAAAAGGCATCCTGACAGCAAGGATTTCTTTGCTTGGTATACTGGAAATGCACAGCATATCTTACAGGCACAGCACTTCAAAAGGCATCACTTGTTTTAGATTTGTCTGCCTCGCCAATTGTACATACAGGGTCACAAGTCCCCGAAAAGCAAGTGCTATTTCAAAACACACCTGAGGTCTCCAAAGCTTCTGAGGGTTTGGGATGTTCCATTCAATTAAAATTTTGACCTGTGCAGGTTCCAGAGCTCCACTAAGCCAGCACTGGTACAAATCAAAGTTTACCTTGAGCATAGTGCTCAAGATTTTGCAAGAATGGATTGAGCATTTTTAAGCTTAATTCTCAGCATGGCTTCAGTTCAACATGTCTTGCCCACAAACAAAAGCTGTGCTCAGCACCCTCACTCTTCAGGTGCAAACACTCATAGACATGTCTTTCAAAACTGTAAAGGGTTAAAGAATAGCACCACCTCTGCAGAAAACAGAGCATCCTTTGCATTAGGCACTCAGATAAATGATGTGACACACACTTATTTTCAAAACTTCAGTTTTACTACAACCATCACACACAGATATACACAAACACCTTTTTGTTCTCAAAACTCTGAGAAGTTTCAGAAAAATGTGTTTTCACACTTGCATGTACACCTTTCCCTAGAAACCTGAAGTAAGCAGAACAATTACACAATGACACAAAAATGGTATCTTACAGGGAAGATATAGAATTTCAGGATCTGAGACCAAGCCACTATGACACCAGTATTTCACTATGAAGACACCACACATACAACATGATAAAAATTCAAATTCACTGCCAGCATTCCAGTTTTACAAATGCCTGCTATTCAATAATGTGTGTTTACTGCGTATGACTCAAAATAAGCAGAAATAAGAAAAAAGAGTAAGGAAAACAAAGAAGTGATGACAAGCAACAGGAAAACAGAGTTTAAGAGATCTACTGATATTGGAGAGCAAAAGTATCAGCCAATCTTAGTAATGTTTTTGGTTTGGTTAAGAAAGTTTTCATTACCTGTCGACTTCCCTGCTTGGAGGAGCAGCTGCTGGTACTTCTTGAAGGAGACAACATTTTCTGGGATGCACTGAAGTTTTTTTCCTCACTCATGATCCAATGCTATTTGTTTCCCATAAGCTCACTTAGAACACCATTAAAAGGTAATTTAGAAAATGTGTTGGAAGACTCCTGAGAGAAATGCAGAATTCATCCTTTACCCAAATGCAGTCCTGTGGCATGATCTGCATCCCATGGAAATTCCTAAAAAGGAAGAGAAAACCAAAAAGCCAAGTTATTAGATGTTGTCTCTTACTGCCAGCCTGTAGCATGAATCATAAATAAAGCCTTCGGTAACACAAGCTGGCTGCATAGCTGTTGGAGTAATTTATAATAACGTGCAATCACTTTCAGATAGATTTCCAAGTCTCAAACAGGAACAACAAGTTTTGGATATGAAATGTATGCTTGCTGTTTATTCAGAAGATAAAGTTCAGTATCAAGAATCTTTTTAAGGATTTAAATTCATTTAAATAAAATTAAGAAGGACATCCATAGAGTATAAAAAACCAATCTAGATAAAATGAACCAAAACAGTCTCAATATGAGAAGAAAGCATTAATAAAATGTCTCACAAGGATGGTGACACCCTTTTAACCTGTTCCCTGATAATTTAAACAAGTAAGCATGGCTTCAGGTTGCAAAGAAAAGATAAATAAATCAATCTCTTTCTATAACAGAGCAATACATTAAAGTAGAGAGCATGGAACCTCAGCTGCACAGAGCTGTGCACGACCACTCTTACCTGGAATCAGAAAGCTGTAACCATTGTCACATCAGTTGTCTCAGTCAGTGACTGGAAGAATAACCACCAGCCTGTTTAACAACACTGTTGTTTGCAGCATATGCAAAAAAAAAAAGGCCATGCCAGAAACTTGCATTAAGGGATTTCCAGTGTAGGCCAGAGTTGTCATGGTAACTGCATATGGTTTTTAAAACCAAACAGAGGACATGACAAAAGGGTGATGCTTTCCAAAACTTGGGGCAGTGAAGCTGTATAATTTTTTTATCATTTCAGGTTTTATTGTCTTGGGTAAGGAATTTACACATTAGGAAGAGTACAAGAACCACCACATTGAGGAAGGCAGAGAAGTTTCCACAGAAAGAAGAGAAATTCCATTGCTAAGACAGGAAGGCATTACTTCACAATCACCTCATGCTGTCAGGAGCCCTGAACTAGGATCACTGTACTGAAGTTTGCCATTCATTTTTCCTTAAAGAGTCTTAAAAACCTATTCTGAGAGAAGCAGCATTTTCAGCTCCCTAGTGAAANCAGGAAGGCATTACTTCACAATCACCTCATGCTGTCAGGAGCCCTGAACTAGGATCACTGTACTGAAGTTTGCCATTCATTTTTCCTTAAAGAGTCTTAAAAACCTATTCTGAGAGAAGCAGCATTTTCAGCTCCCTAGTGAAACGCTTCACATGTTTTAAGAAATCAATTCCCATTAAAAAAAAAAAAAAAGAAAACCAAAAAACACAGACAAAACCCCACAAATAAAACCAAGTGCTATATTTAAGATGAAGACAGCACTATTCTGCAGAAAACTTCTCTGCTGTAGTCTGAAGCAACCAACTGCCAGAGACTTTTTCCAATCTGCAGTGCCTCTTTGACAGTACAGTTTGCTGTAACATTTCAACCAACATGCCCTCTTTTCACCTGAAACAACATCACTCTTCATGGCATCAACCTTACCTAGTTAGAAATACTCAAGTACCTCCAGAGAGAAATCTATTAGCAATAGTAATAAAACAGCCCCAGTCTCCAAAGGTCAGGTGAGAAAGCGAACTCTGATGGGACTCTTCCTCTTGTGAATCAGCCTGGCAACTACTTCCAGGAACCATCGGACAGGTACAAAGCCAGGGAGTACAAGCAAGAGCCAAAGAAAACAACACTGCCATGATGTGATAGCAAGGTCTGAACTGAGCCTAGCACAAGGGTTTTACACCAAAATTACTACTGAGATTAGGAATAGTACAGTTTGCAGAAGGTATAGTCCCTTTCTATCCATAAGATGAATTTGTGTGGCATGCCATTAAGAACTAGCACTTTTAAGAGGTTTAAGATTTATCACACTTCATGCAGGTTTTTAACTGAAGTATAACTTTCTTGCTTAGTTTCAAGCTGTATTAGGTAAAACAGTTTAATGATGACATCTCCAGTAGCAACCAAAGATCAAATATTCACAACAGGAACAGAAACATGCTCCCTGCAAATTCATCATTCAAATGCCCCCTTGAAAGTACTATGCAGCAAGTGTTTTCCTTTTGGCACACTGATCACTCAGGTAACTGATCCATGATCCAAACAAGCACTTTATCACACGGCTTTCAGTGGTGACTATTCAGCATTTTGGCAAAGACTGGCAGAGTTCATGGCAAGAAGACATTCTAAACTGCAGCAAAATGCACTGGAAGTTGCTGTCATTAGTACCATATGAGTCTATCTCCAGAGTACACTAGATTTAAATCATACACTGCCCTTTGCCTATTGGAACACACAGCACAAAGGTTGTGATGTCCTGGAAGCATCAGGTAACTGAAAAAAAAACTGAGGTCTTGAACTTTAACAAAAGCTATATAATCAGAAGAGTATCTCTATCATTATGTTTTTGGCACAGAGACCAAGTGAAGTTAAGCTGTGGCTACATTAGCATTTTAGGATAGAGAAGAAATGCGCTTCCACTGCAAGCCTCCTGGTCTCCCACTCTTGCCACATTTAGGTTTGCACTGCAGGCCAGTCTTGCAGCATGAAAACCAAATCCATTTTGAATGAAATATGCTCCAGGAGTGCATCCAGTGCTCAAGGCATTGAGTGCACAGCACCAGACTACAGCTAGTCCTTGAGTAGTCCCTTCCGGGTGTAGATTCTGGGTCCCCACCTTTAACTGACTGACTACGAAGGTCCACTTTGACTGCACTTGCTAACATTGACGTCATCTAGTCACACTCTTACTCCACCTAACTGAGTGCTTAAGATCCCTTCTGGCAATGTCATTTGTCCTTCCAGAATCAAAAAGAGAGAGTGACAGGCACTTTTCCAGAATTCAAATGAACTGAAGGTGACTCAGACACATAATCAGAGGTGCTTACACAAGGGGCAGGAGGCAGGCTGAGCAGCCCCGATTTTCTTACCGTGCCTTCATACAGGAGGTGCTCCAGCCCCCTGACCATCCTCATGGCCTTCTGGACTTGCTTCAACAGTACCATATCCTTCTTATGTTGAGGGCACCAGAACTGCACCCAATACTCCAAGCGGGGTCTCATAAGAGCAGAGTAGAGGTGCAGGATCACCTCCTTCAACTGAGGCAAAGAAGTCATTAAGAACCTCAGCTTTCTCCAAATCCAGGGTAGCCAGTTACTCCATTAGCTTCTGGAGAGGGCCCACATTGTCCCTAGTCTGTCTTTTGTTTGTGATGTATCTGTAGAAGCCTTTCCTGTTACCTTTCACATCCCTTGCCAGACTCAACTCTATCTGGGCCTTAGCTTTCTTGACCTGATCCCTAGCATCCCACCAATGACAATGGACATTTCCCTGTATTCCTCACATGCCACCTGCTCTTGCTTCCATCTATCCAAGTCTATAAGCTTCATTATTCCTCCTGAGTTTTCTCAGTAGCTCCTTATGCATAGAGGCCTCCTGGCCTTCTTGCCCCATTTCCTTCTTGTCAGGATGCAACACTCCTGAGCTTGGAGAAGGTGATCCTTGAATATTAGCCTTGAATGTGTGAATGTATATCTTTTTATATATATATATATATGTAAGTAATATATATATATATATATATCTCCTTGAATATTTATCCAGGAAGGTATGAAAACACTGATCTTGCACCCAGAGCTGACTCTCATATTCTGGCTGCAGGGACTAGGCTTCTATGGGAGACTGTAAGGCTATCAGGTACAAGAGCAATTACAACTTTAAAGCAGCCATGAAAATCAGCATTATGCTAACTAAGCTAAGATTTTGCAGCTCAAATTGGTGTTTGATGTCATCATGATTCAATTGCTTCAAGTTCAATACAACTTGTTCCTCCTCATGTCACAGGACAGCCTCAGTGAGAACTGTATTTTTCCCACCATTACTCTGGAGCAGACATTGCACGCACTTTGGTCTACCCCAAAAAGACACACCAAAGGTGTGAGGCTGAGGCAAATCCAAAGCAATTCAGGAGAAGAATTTCCACAAGTGCTAAGTATTGGCCTAATTCTTTGCTATCAAGTCAGCAGCAGGAAAAGTAGGCCAAGAGTGCTTTTGCAAATGACCTTGCCAGGTGCATTTTAAAGAATTAAGAATACATGAGTATCAAATATTATTTATAGCTACTACATTCTAAACCCATAACCAGCACTTATCTCTACTTTCTGTTACTAAGGGCCTTATCATTCTGCATCAATTAAAGCTAATGTAAACACCTAATAATACATACAACAGAAAGACCTATTTAAAAAAGTACTTCCCTGAGTTGTCCTCAAACCTTTTAAAATTGCACAGCTTCAAAGCTGCCTCTCAGTATCACAACTCATCCCCTGCAACTCTCAAAGTAATCAGCTGACAGCAAAATCCAAGTTTTTCCACCTCTCACATAGAAGAAAGGCAGAAATTCAGGAAAAAAAAAAAGGAAAACTGCAGTAGAAAAGTAATAAAATCACCATTACGCAGTTACTTTTGTTATGGGTCTGGAAGAAAAATAAAGCTTCAACAGCTGCTTCAGAGATGATTCAGCAGTGGAGGAACACTGTGGAGAGATTTTGAGCAGCAAAACTGAAAGTGTACATCTCATTCTGTAACTGTAGTTAATTAAGGCTTTGTGATTAGAACAGGCACAACAGAAGGCTTGATGAGAGTCATGTGGACACAGCAAGCACAGGACTGAGCAATCCAAATCAAAGCTGCAAGCAACATTGACTGACTTTCACAGAATTAAAAAACAATCTGTTCTGAAACCTTTGCTCGGTAGCTAATATTAAATTATTAAATTACACTCACTTATGTCCACTTGGATAAACAAAGCAATAGCCTTTTCCACATATTGCTTCCATGGCTTTATCTGTTATACTTCAAATTGTCAGCTTTAATCTATCCCACTGTCTTATCTGGCTCAAAAAAAAGATACACTGTGTACAACCATTGGAGGTATCTTTTCAAGGCAGGTATTTGCTGTTCCTGAATTACCGCAAGGTTCACACTCTTGAAGGACAAAGCGCAGAGATACTGTCCTGTTGTTAGCTGTTCTCTTTATGTAAGAAAACTTGCAGAAACAAACACAGAAGAGTTTAAAACAACTAAATTATTCAAACTGTCTTTGAAAGCAAAAGTTCAAACAGCCTAGGGAGAAAAACAGTAACAGGAAGCATTTCAGAACTGCCTTCCATCAGATAGGTGCTGTCTCTAAATATCATACATGGCACAATGTCTGTTGAGCAGATCCTTTCATTAGCCACAGACATGTACTATTCTCTGAAGCAGTCCATGATGCAAAGAAACAGTTCCATCTAGCCCACCTCCTAAAGGAGGCTATTGCAGTAATTAAATCATGCTATTTCAGTGACCCAAAAGAGGAAAATTTAATTCATAGACCGAGTCATAGACAGAGTGGGGAACAGCCAGACAAATGACCAAAATACTGCATTCAACATCAGTTTACTTTTCATGTATAATGTTCATCATTTGATGAAAGAAAATCCTGCATGTTCCAATGTATGGAAAGCAAAAAACAAAACCAAACAACATTCAATGCCAAGTCTTGTCAGAATCTCCTGAAGCAAAACAAATTTCTGCTGTTTCACTAACCCTTGGGGCAAATAATTCAATCCTTGCATTAGGAAAATCTCACATAAATTTAGAAATAGGTCAATCAACATCCTGAAACATAAGCATATATAAAAATACCGCCTTTCCTGCACATCCACCATAGAAACTGACTGTAAAACTGCACACAAAATGATTTATTTTAAATGCATAATGTTGATACTCTTTCCCCCTTCCTTTCCCCCTCCCCAAAATCTCCTATAATAACACTTGTATAAAAAAACTTGCTAGGTATATATTCTAGATACACATGTTTAAAATCCTGGTGACTAGTGATAAAGAAAATACATGCAGTAAGGGTTGCATTATTACATTAATTTGTCAGCTGTCACACCACCCTTTCCGTTGCACTTTTAATCTCAGTAGAGAGTCATAACTAATAGGCCTGACCTAGCTCACAGTCAGGTTCTAGATAATTAGTAATTATCCTTCTCCCCCTGCCTCTTTCACAAAGCCTTGCCTAGGGACAGCCTGGCAGCTCAAGGCTCTCTAGTACAAGCTGCTGGACTGAGTCTCACATTCCCCCTTCCAGCTCTGAGGATGACTTACACACTCAACTGGGAAGCCAGAAGCTCTGGACCACAGGCTATGATTTGTGATCCAGTAACACAGGGTACACAATCTCCCTGTCAAGAGGGTGGAGTAGAAAATAACAGCTGTGGTCAAATCCTACACTGGGAGCACGAACACTGCACACAGCAGTGCTAACAAGGTTGACAGCCTTCCGTGGGCTCCACTAATAAGGAAGAACTGGGTCTGTTTGCACTGGAAGTGTTATTCATCTAAAGAAGATTTTAGAAGTGAAAAGACGAAAGATGATCAGTTAATAGAAAAGACAGAGAGGCTTATTATCAGTAAGGAAAGTAACAGGCACACAGTATCATTTTAGCCTGTACTAAACACCTTGGAAAGGCCCATCTGTTAGTGATACCATCCCAGAGCTGGAAGCATTACCAGCACAGCTTTGGCAGGAGTGCAAATGCCTTTCATTTTTCTGCTATCTGTTACTACTTAAAGCTTTGCTTTGTTCACTAAGACAAAGATATTCCACTATGCCCCAACACTTACTCCTTTTTAAAACTGCACTTGTTATTGCTAAAATGTTACATAAATACACACTGTTTGTTTTCCTAGACTCAGTTTTGATAGGCACAGTGTTAGTTTTGGAATTATCTGTCAGTCTGCCAGCATGTAGTAATTCAAGATCTTAAGACAGCACTGCCTGCACATGAAAAGACATAATCTTCCTGTCAAATCACTGAAGGCAGGCAAGTAATGTCAAATCAGCCTGTGTCTTTGCAACCTGGTAAGCTGCATAATGCTGTGAGATGCATACATCTATCAAGACTGTCATCAAGCAATGTATTTTATTAAACCTGCTGACACAGTTGGTTTAACTATGGAGAAAGAAACCCAAACCTAATCACCTGTGATGTCAGGTAGAAAAGCAAATAGGACACTACTGAAAAAATTTTGGTGGCCCAGGAATGATCCTCACCAGAGTCTGAAGAAAAACATCATTGAGTAGGTATGAAGAACAAACAACACAGAGCTCCTTTATCTCATGCAGGAAAGCTAGACATATTCATTAAAGATTGACAGGATCCAACAAGCCTGCTTTGTCCTCTTTGATGTCGTGTTTTTACATTTTGGCATCATCTACTTTCTGGGGGGAAAAAAAAACCAAAACAAAACAAAAAAAGAACCACACAGAAAAACCAAAACCAACCCAAAACTAACCAACCAAAACAAACAAACAAAAAGTCCCAACCAAAAATGTATGGTCCCTTCCCATATTCCAGTGTATCTTGGAAAAACAGGCACTGTCATGTATGTCTTGTGTATGTCACTTAATCGCTAAAAGAAAAAAAGTCAGAAAGGAAACACCACTTCCCTTTGGGAACATTTAGCGCTTCTCCTTTTTAGGCAGGCCTATTAACTCAGTGTTTAAATCTCATTAACTTTAATAACTGTGGTAACAAGATTCAGTTCTTCCCAGGATACACAGAAATTCATTTACACACTTTATAAAGTGTAATGACCATGAGTTATGAAAATGCCACATTTCTTCTTGATAGACTTACTGTATCTTTACAGGCTTCTGTCTCTAGGTCCCTTCCAGTGCACCTTTTTCAGTGCTGCAATATTAGTATTTATAAATGCAGAGCTACAGCTCTTATTCTGAATATTATATAGATTCTTTATGAAAGGTCTTTCATATTAAGATAGCTTGAAACATCAAAAGAGGTGTGTAGTATCCTGAAGAAGTGCAAGTAGTTGTTAGCACATCAGTGTTAACCCTTTCTAACACCATCTAACTTGCCAACACTGTGTTTCTGAGCACACAGCATTTGAATAAACCTTGACACTTTAGAGATGTGTTGGAGATAACAAACACCTACGAAGTATACTGAGGGCAATTAGTTCAAGTGCTGAGTACTTTTGTTACTAATGCCAAAAGGTAAGAGCTCATTCCAAGCTTTCAATGAAAAAAAAAAAAAAAACCCTCACAAATATAAAGAAAAAAGTATGCACAGAAATGTGCTGCTTTGAAACAACAATAAAGAACATTAAGGCTTGGTCNAGCTCATTCAAAGTTTTAAAAAAAAAAAAAAAAAAAACCCTCACAAATATAAAGAAAAAAGTATGCACAGAAATGTGCTGCTTTGAAACAACAATAAAGAACATTAAGGCTTGGTCTCGAGATCTTCAAGGACAGACAGGATGATGTCTGCCATTGTCCTTTTGCTTGGAAACATGTTTCACATACACTTATGCACGTGACAATAACTGCAAGAAGCAGATATGGATGGAGTTGGATGGAGTGAACCATGCTCTTGGGAGATTCCACATCACAGTTGGTCTTACATCCATTCATATTTATGACTGTAATGAACACCTTGACAACGGAAACCAGGAAAGAGGTTCCACAGATCAGGTTTTCTGAAACATTATCCTTATGGCATAGGATAAAGATGAACTGAAAGAGACCTAGAAGCAGAGAGATGCAAGATGCAGGAAACCAGACTTTAAATCTGAATCATTACATGCAATGTTTTGCCTAAGTAATATGAAATAGGAAATTATCAATCGCAACAGCAGGGTCAGCCAAAGAAGATGCAGAATAGAGGTAAGGGCCCCTGGCTAGATTGACAGGGTAGCTATTGAGCAGGGAAGAGACCATAAAAGGGATCCTCTCCCCACATCAAATGATAGAACCCCACCACCACCTTGAGTTCTGAAATGCTGGAGAAGGACCCAATCCACCTAGGGTTACCTTAGGGGCTCTACTTGGACAGAGCTGGCAAGAGAACTTTTGACCTTGGAAGAGGAAGAAAGTGGTCACAAAGCTGTAGAAACAGCAGCCATACTTGGGAAGGATAGAAGGGAAGAACCTTTCAGAGTGAGTGCTTGCATGTCAGATCTTGTCCTGCTGCTGCCTAGCTACAATGAAACAAAATCTAAAAGCAAGTTAGGAAATTGGCCAAAAAGTAAAGCTTCAATTAAGACTGTGAATAATTTAATGCTACTGCAGTCAACCCAGAACAGGGAAGATGTACAGAGGTTTAATGCACTAAGTTCTTTTATCCAAGTCTACTACCATATGACATCCACATGTAAAAACTATGGCTTGCCTCCAGTAGTAGAACTCAGAGTTAATACAAAGCTGCTGAGAACTTTTATGAGTCTGAGTTGCATTTCAGTGTCTCCACTGACAGGTTAGAGGTCAAATTCATATTCACTTTAAAACTGCCAAAGCAGTTAAAGAAATTCTTGCTCCCAAACAATTTGTTATTGTCTGTTTCCTGGAGATCAGTAGCTCCCCTGCCAAAAAATAAGTACACTGAAAAAAGTACCACAGGAACTCTCCTTAACCCACCTCAGCAGAGAGCTATTTCTGACAGGGGTGGTTCACATACCTTGCTTTGCCCAAAATGCAGGGATGGTTCACATACCTTGCTTTGCCCAAAATGCAGGGATGGTCATCATCAACTTGTGGACAAGAAAGTGGAAGCAGTATTATTTTCAACTGCTCCAGACAGATCTGAAAAAGATGCTGTGTCCCTAATCTTGTACTTAGATTCAGGCTAATGCAAGCTACCAGCTTTGTACTTGAATTTAATTCAAAACAAAAGAAATTCCACATGATTAAAAAAAGCTTCAGCTATGCTCCTGTTCTCAAGCATTTTTAGAAGTTGAGGTGGAAGGTTTTAATTAGGATGCCTCAGCAATATGAAAGAATGACTCATTTACAAGGAACTTCATTTGATCTCCGTGAAAGGGTGCTACAACTTAGCAATCCGTATTTGTTATTTCTGATGAGTACACTCTATTTTTTGCTCCAGTTCCAGTCACTGTGAATAGGCTATAGAGACAGCAGACAACAATGTGAAGAGTCTTATGTGTGTGATCTAGCATCTTGGTTGCTTCACAGTATTTTTGAGGTTGGTTGTACTTGAACTGCAACTAACAACCTGTATTTTAATTATAGGCTATAAAAGCAACAGTAAATAGAAGTGTTTACAAGTGATGTAGATTCCCCTTAAACTGCTTAATATTAGAAGAGTGCCACTATTCTTTGTCTTTGCCTCCTACCTCTCTACTCTCTTCCCAACCTCTCATCATTTTGTGTTTGTTTCTGAAGTGCTAACATACAGTACTGGCTCTTCCAGACCACCAGGGCTTATAACACAAAAATAAATTAAACCTATGCTTAATTATGAGTAGTTCAGCAGAAAGTGCATTCTGACATACTTAACAAGACATTTTCTCTATTATTCACTATTATTCCCACTATTTTACACAATTATTTCCATTATAGAATGCATTTGATGAATTTCTGAAAAGGAAAACAGAAAAAAAAAGGCAATCCCTCAGAGGAAGGAGCTAAAAGGGCAGTTTATTTTTTAATAAAAATAAGTGTATAACATGAATTTGAAAGAAACATAACACTGAAAGTTATTTTCGTAACAGATGGCAGTCATGCCAGCTTCACCCATGTTGACCTACATATTTTTTCCTTAATTTTTATTAATATTTATCTTTCATTCGCTGTGTTTTCCATAATCTTGCCAGCAAACGGTACTTTTAGGATGAAAGGTCTGGGAAACTCATTCAAGTACATCTATCTTTATGTAGTAAAATAAAGACGCGTAAAGGAGAAAAACACCTTTACAAAGCTGATGCCATAAAACTGCAATTTTGACATAAAATTGTCTTTTCAAAGGCTGTTTGAGATTGAAACTCTGTGCACAAAGTTCTCATCAGGTCTTGACCACAAGTCTGCAGACATTAAAGCATTTTCATAACTGAGCTGCTTCTAGAAAAACTAAAAATACAACCTGTGCCATACAGACAGTTAAAACACAACCACTAAACTGAATTTAATTGAGCACCTGGGTGCTATATTCCACTTCTTCAATTGAATCTGAATTCTCTCTCACCTCTTTGGTCAATTGAATTAAAGAAGTTACTGAATTACTTGGAGAAAAAGATTCTGGTCTCTCCTCTTACATTTGTCTTATTTCAGCACCATAAGGTTTTTGAACAAAGATTGGAAAGTGGGACGAATAGAAGCCACAGTATCCAGTGAAAATCGCTCACATCTTTGTGCTTCAAAAAATACCCACCCTAAAGTGCAGTTCATTTAGGCTGACCCAAATTGCATTAAATGCTTTCACACCTCACACATTTTACTTTCACATAAATAACTGCATTCCGAACCATGCAAATTCTGACCTATTACCAATCACCAACCTATTCAAAAATTCAGTATTATTCAAAAAAAATGGGATGTAAAATTGCCTTAACTCCTTATAGCATTCAGCAACACGTTTTGGAAAGTCTGTAATTTGCTCTTCTGGGTTGTCCCTATAATTCCAGTACACAGTGCTGTGAAATAATGCAAGCTTCCAGTAAATGGAAGCAATGCACTGGTTTTGCTGCCTTGTGCAGGGGGATCTGACTTTGTATTCATCTTGCCTGGGGACTTCACAGATGGCTCAGAGTTCGCATCTCCTGTTGCCAGTTCATGCATTCACAGCTCCATCTCCCTCTTCTTCCTCCCTGCCCCACGCCCTGTGCCTGGAGTACTTTTCCAAAGCTAAGTGAACATACAGAAAAAGGCATTTGGAAGTTAAACCCAGCAGCTTAACGACCTTATAAAGCAAAACTAAAAGGCTCATATTCACCAACAAGTATAGGAATTGTCAACTTGGACACTATGCATTATGCATGAGAAAGTAAACACATTGACAAACACATTTCTTCCCATGTGGACATAATGATTCTCAGCTAATGTATCTAAATTAAGGCACACACTAGTTATTTCTGGACAGATCAGAGCAACAATTAACATTTTGTACATAATCAACTACTGGCTTTTTTATATTCAGAACCAATTCCAGGGATGCTGCATGCCTGACTCTTCTTCAGCTGAGCAAGCAGCAAGATACTATTTCAACAACATCCACTTAAGAGTAATCAGACTTCATGTCCACATGCACAGAAACAGAATATTCACAGGTAGTATATTAAGCAAATCATGTAAAAGCGAACAGTTCAAACTGGTTTGCCATGATTTATCTAAAACCACTAAACAGCCTTCTATTTGATCTTCTCTGTGACACACTGAATCAGGACTTATCCACTACTGCTAACAGAAACAAACACACATCAAGAACACTGGTTTTCACAATCATTTCAGAGCACTGAAATATAAATACAGGAAGAAATATGAATACTTTCGTGACAGCAATAAAATATTCTTTATAAATAAAGGAAGGAAGGTGACTCTTCCTAAGAAGGTAATCTTCCTCAGGAAGGTAACTCTTCCTTACCCTGCTCTTCATAAAATGTTACCTGTTCTCAGGCTTGAGCTTAAGGACAGGAATTTCACTAATACTCAATCCTGGCAATTGCAGCCTGATGCTACAAGGCTGAAGGACAATTAAAGGTTGCTGCCTATTAGATTACACCAGCCTCATGACAGAGCATATTTGGAAGCTAAGGCTGAAACCCCCTACCTCTGAATCACTGCAGAGTCTCAACAGGTCAGGACATTTCACTCAGCACCTGTATTATTTAGGCTGCCTGGGCAGGACACTCACTGTGATCTGTCAGTATGCCACCTGCCTAGGAGACTCAGGTGGATCACAGCCTTCTTCTCCACTAAATACACCATCAGCAGCTGTATCCCATTTAGCAAGCTAAGAACTTCTGCAGCACCTTCCATCACAAATCTCACAACTCCTGCTGGTCATAAAGCTGCTTTATTTCCAATACCTGTGCAAAGTGTATGCCTATTTTTATACATTCTTTCTATATGCATATTTGCAGTGACACTATCACCTGTTTCAAGCATTAATGATCCTTTTTCAATCAAGTCTTAATGTGCATGTTTATTTTTTCTGTGCCAGTGCCTTTGTGTTTTAAAAGCGTGCATCATATCTAGCATACTGTGGTCAGACTTCTGGGCTGTAAATTAAACAAAATGTGATGCATAGTTATGTAACTGAAAAACATCAACTTATCTTCCCACAGGTTATGGCTCTAACAGCATGGCTGGAGCATTCCACACACAGCCAGGCATCCAGGCAAAAGACTGTTAAGAGGTTCCTTATCCCTTTCAAGCCACTACACAAAGGGCCTCCACCATATACCCGAAGATCCCACTTCAGAATTATTCCTTAAGTCTTATGCAGCTAGTCGTGAATTAACCAAGTCTGAAGTTGCTAACATGATAAATCCCAAAATACTCAAATCTGCCTAAACAGATGCACACTACCTAATCTGTGGCTTGACTAACATCATAAAATTGTTTGCATTGGAAGGTACCTTAAAGCTCATTCAGTTCCAACCCCCTGCCACAGGCTGGGACATCTTCCACTACACCAGGTTGCTCAAAGCCCCATCCAACCTGGTTCCATCCAACATAACATCCAAGATGTATTTACATCCTCCTTTAATAGAACTTCAAAGAAAAAAGGGAAACTGTAATACTCATGTGACAAGTTGCATTTCAGTCTTAACAGGGGTTTATAAAACCTTTAAATTTGCTTTTTCAAACTTATAAAAGAGGCAAGATAGCACTGACAGGAATAAAATTAAATACCAAGACTTTAGCCTTATTGTGTTTTGCCAAACCCAGAAATCTATTCACGATTTAAAAATGCCTATCTCTAATCTGAAAGATACATGTATTATACAAAGCCCAATATCTGATTTTAAGTGCAGAAATACAAAATTGAAAAAAATTTTCATCACTCCTTTCTTTGTTCCTCATTTGTATTTCTCTAAATCCTGCAGTCTTCTACACCTTTTAGCTGTACTGTCCACTGTGCTTCCCACCACAGAGATGATGACTATTGACTACTTGTGCACAGCGTTTGACACTGTCCCACACGACATCCTTGTCTCTAAATTGGAGAGACATCAATTTGATAG
>NDXB01017466.1:90540-108270 GCA_002631895.1 Agapornis roseicollis | reverse complement strand
GGGGGGGGGGGGGGGGGGGGGGGGGGGGTGGAAAGGTTGAGTGTGAAGGAAATGAGGGGAGTAAGTGAGCGAGCTGCATGGCTGACTGGATTTAAAACAGGACACCATTTCATTTATTCATTTTCCATCCAAAGACTTTCTAGCTTTTTAAAAAACATACTCTCTTATCTCTTCCCTCACCTAAAAGTGCTAGTTCAGGTCTACCCTTCTCAGTTTTTGCATAGCGGTTTCCTTTGTTATTATTTAATGAAAATAATATTAAGTGGTGCTTACTTTTACTCTATTCCCACTGTATTTATTTTGTGCTCTTTTTCAGTTTGGGAATGGTCATCAGAGATGAAGAGAGATATTTTAAAAAGCATCTCCTAATGGTTGCTCCTCTCCAAATATCACAGACTGAAGAAAACTCTTCTAGTCAGTTTGTTGGGTTGAGCATCATTTCAAATAGGTTTGCTTCAGACTTAAAAAGAGAGGATTTTTGAAAGGTTTTTTAGAGAAGATGAAAACATGGGAAAGCACTGTGTTTTTGAGAAGAAAGGAAGGATAAAGGAACATGAGCAAAACCGAGATTGTAAGAAAGAATTAGTGTTTACAAAGTAAATAGGAGCTCACTGCTATTTCACCATGAATCTACAGCATTGTGCATACAGCCCAGAGTAGAAGAAATGTATGATGTAACTTAATTAAATTCCCCTCTCCTGCTTTCTTGCAAAATAAAAACTAACCAATCAAACATGAATTTTGTTAAAAGAATTTAGGAAGAAACAGGTGTCTCAGATACTCTGAGACATTATTTGTATAAGAAGTGTCAACTACAATTTTGATCTAAGAATAATTGACATAAACACAGAAATAAGTAGAATAAACACATGCTCCAGACCTTGCACATAATATGAAATCCCAGTCATTCGTTGTTCTTGTTATATTCAACAATGTGTCTTCTCGTTGAAGTGGAGACAGGTTACAAGAAGTACTTCAGCACTCAGAGTAGCTGCTGATTCAATTTTTGTCTAGTCAGTGTCTTGTAACTGATCAGTTTTATGTGCTGGCAAAAAAATGTCAAAAATCGTGTTATGTACATAGGACATTTTTATGTGAGATGCAGAACAGCTTACTTTTGGCAGACAGGAGAAAAGCAAGTATAAATTGCCTCAGCTTTGTCCTAAGTACATTAACTTTCTAGAGAGATGATGAAAATGACAAGAACAAAAATTGTAAAAGCTATACTTAAGTGTCACAAATTTTGTCTGTCAGCCAGCAAAAGTGTCCATGGCTGTCATAAGAGCACAAGGGAACAAAGAAGCCCTTTTGGTTGAAGAGAGAGATTATTGGGGTGGGAATAAAGAATTTGGGAGGGAGCTGAAAATGAAAATTTGACCCGCACAGAATAGGGATAGAGAACTGAATTTTCAAAGAAGGGTACATTCAGAGTCAAATGGAGTACAATGGTCAGTGGAACCTAAAAAGCATGATGCGTCTGGGGTTCCTTAGTGAGTTCACTAGTCTCATTCTTTGGGACAACTGGAGTGGAAGTCAGACAGCATTAAGTGGGTGGAAGGAATTCAGTGCCCAACTTTGAAGCATAGAAATTACAAGTTAAAGAATGGTATGTCCTTCTATCCATCCTGTTTCTTAAACACGTATCAGGTCTACATCATCTGAGTATAACTTAGCCTGTTATACAGAGCGTGAAAATTAGCTGTTACATAAAATAAATATTAATTTGGGTATAAATATGAACTGATGTGCATAGTTAGTGAATCAAGGTAAGGCATGGAAAGGGAGAAAAGGGAGTTTATGTGAATTTTGATTGCTCTGAATTAGCCCTTATGGACTCTTGGAGTTTATGTGTGTGCATATATATATATGCCTACGTATAGAATCATAGAATAGTTAGGGTTGGAAAGGACCTTAAGATCATCTACTTCCAACCCCCCTGCCATAAGCAGGGACACCTCACACTAAACCATGCCACCCAAGGCTTCATCCAACCTGGCCTTGAACACTGCCACGGATGGAGCACTCACAACTTCCCTGGCCAACCCATTCTAGCATCTCACCACCCTCACAGGAAAGAATTTCTTCCTTACATCCAATCTAAACCTCTCCTGTTTAAGTTTGAACCCGTTACCCCTTGTCCTGTCACTACAGTCCCTAATGAAGAGTCCCTCCCAGCATCCCTAGAGGCCCCCTTCAGATACTGGAAGGCTGCTAGGAGGTCTCCACGCAGTCTTCTCTTCCCCAGGCTAAACAGCCCCAACTCTCTCAGCCTGTGTTCGTATGGGAGATGCTCCAGTCCCCCAATCATCTTCGTGGCCCTCCTCTGGACTTGTTCGAACAGCTCCATGTCCTTTTTATGTTGAGGACACCAGAACTGCACACAATACTCCAGGTGAGGTCTCATGAGTGCAGAGGGGCAGGATCACCTCCTTTGACCTGCTGGTCATGCTTCTTTTGGTGCAGCCCAGGATACAGTTGGCTTTCTGGGCTGCAAGCGCACACTTTCGGCTCATGTTCATTTTCTCATCGACCACCACCCCCACGTATACATACATATGTATCTACATGCCAGTGCAAAGTTTATAGTGATATGTTGAAACTCATTTCTTGAACAGAGCTTCAAAACAAAAAAATATCTTGTTAATGATGCGGGGGGTTAGAACTAGATGATCTTAAGGTCCCTTCCAACCCTAACTATTCTATGATTCTACAATTCTGTGAACTACTACTGGGAAATTTTATTCAGTGAACCAAACTGTAAATACAGGTTTACAGACTGAATTTTTAAACTGTGATTTTAAAGACTATTAAGATGTAAGACTGATATACACTGTAGTATTTAAGGTTTTGTTGTTTTTTTTTGGGGGGGAGAGGATTTGTTTAATTTTTTTTTGGTTTTTTGGTTTGGTTTTTTTTTTTCATCCATGAAAGCTTAGTAATTTAACACAAGGGAAAAAGTTATTATCATGTTTCTCTGTCAAATATTTTAAATTTCATTTCTAAAGATTGTTAAAACTGTTTTTGTCTGTGTTTAAAAATAATTTAAAATGTTATTTTGGGGTGTTGCTACCTAACCTGGAGTCTCTAGCTAAAAAACAAGCTAGTGTTAAGAATGAGGGTAAAAAGAACAAAACTGCTGAAGTTCCATATGCAATGACAGTACTGGGATAAGGATTTTTTATCTGTGTCTGGTCTCTTTATTTTCACAGCTTCTCCAAAAGAGAGTAGAAACTTAATCACGTAATGCTAACACCAGAATTCAAAATTTCAATTCAAAGCAATATTGAAATCACCATATTTCCTTTATTGTTTGGGAGCAAAATGCAAACAAAGACACATATGCCAGGTTCTGAATGGTGGATCAGATTCTGAAGCTGGTAACATAGATGTGTTTCACAGTAAGAACCACTAAAAACATTTCCATAGCAAATCTGCATTTCAGCCTTTCAAGCAGTGGTATGCTGTGACCTTTGTAACATATCTATTTTTTTTTAGTGATTAGACCAAAGCTTTGTTGGGCAATCAAAAATGAATCAAGCATGTTTACTAAAAGATATTTTCCTTTGCAAACCTGCACTTTAATTAAATTTAAAATTAAAAAAAATCTCAGTTGCAATTTCCCACACGTTTTTTCTTCTCTGCTTTCTATATGGAAAATGCTAGCATACAAATCATGTTACTATGTTGCTATGCATCTACCAATTAGCCTTTTGTATCACACTGATACTACACCAAATCAAAATCTAAAATTATTTTCAGAAGATATAATTCTTGTGTACTTCTTCTAGCACTCAACTCACATAAATGTATTAGTGTGCCATGTAGGCAAAAGGCAGAAAATCGGCAGAATTCATTTTTGCAGCTCTCTGAAGGTTGCACGCAAGACCATGGAACTGGTCTCTATGACTGAAGAGATAATAAAACTTGAATAAAACTTCATAAAACAAAGCTGAGCTATTCTTTCCCAACTATTTCAAGCTCTAACAAAAATCAAACTGGTAGGAAGGAAATAGAAGAGTATTCACCAGTGGAGGACATGAAAATGTTTCAGTGTTTTTTGGTTGCCAAACTAGAATTTAATAGGTGTATTGATTGCTATTTGCCATGGTATAACGACATTACAAGAAAAAAAAATAATGGATGAAATACTTTCTTCTCAGAAAAACAGAAGATATTTCTTCAAAACGAGGTGCTTGAAAGGATGCCTTTCTCACAAAATTTCAGTTATTGTGTCTGAGAGGAATTTCTGCTGTGTCTCCTGGGCAGCTTTAAGCTGAAAAGAATAGGTGATAAAATTTCAGGAGGGAAAAAAAAAAGCCATTTAAGATTCAGATGAAAAAATGGAAAGAAAAGGTCTAAAAGTACATCTCAAAAGATCAAACTTCTTGCCCAAGTTGTAGCTGTGTTTCCACTCTGTAAAGTGGTGTGACAGCAAGCATCTTCTTTTAGCTCTAAACCTGCCCTATTCTGCCTTTTTCCTAGCTGCAAACCACCTGAATTGTATTAGGCAGCAATGAATACTCCATGATTTGGCAATGGCCATATAACTGGGAAGAATAAAAGTCCAACTGTTCTAATGCTTAGTGTTTGCTGTCATTCATGGTTTAGTTTTTGCTTGTTTTTAATAAAAAAAAAAATTATTTCATTTATTCACTTGTTATATTGATACCCCAGTAGTTTGTTGTGGTGTTTTCTGAAGCACAACACTATCAAGAACAGTATCAAGAACAGTGAACAATTGCTAGACTTCAAAGGGTATGACTGTTTTTCATTTTTTCCTGAGACAATCTGTGTCAAATTGTAGTTCCAAGTGCTCTGCTGTCTTCAACTTTGCAAACATTTGCTTTCTATTACTATTTTCTGTGGCAAGAGAAGAAGGGAGGGGAAGGGGAACCCAAACTAACAGATATTTATTTGCATTAGGTTAAACATAATCAGAAATTAATTTAATTTGAAGGAGTAGAGGGGTATAAAATATGCTTTAGCAAAAAATAAAACTAGTTTTCAGCCAGAATCTTGCCTCAGCTAAATTCATATACATTGATAGTACTCCATGCTTACATAGTTTAATCCTTGTTGACTAATGTAATGAGTGTGTTGACAAGCACACCAACATATACAGTCCTTCATACATAAGATCTTTTCCATCTGAAAAGTTACTTGGGCACGTTTTAGTTTTCAATTTTTTTTTTTAAGAGCACATGCCAAACATCTAATAATTTGATTCTTCCTTGTCAGCATCTGAGCTGTGTGGTTCCATGTCTTATGAGTAGCGTGAAGTGCCAGAAGTTGCCTTTGGGTTACCATGACATGTTGTGTGAATGGTTGTGTTATATGTCATAGCTCTTATTAGCTCTAGTGCCACTTCTAATGTTTTAATGTATGCATATATGTGCCTTAAGGGAGTAGTTTGTGTGTTTTAGTAACGTGATATACAAAAATACTCCTTTCCTTTTGCCGTTATTATAAATTAATACATGCCATCTGGGGACCTCTTATGATGCAAAATTGTTGTCTTGTGAATGGCATGGATGAGATCCCACGAAAGTGCAGCTGAGCAGCTACCCATCCTGTGAACAAAACAAAAAATCTCTCCCTGCTAGCCCCTTGTGGCTTGCATTAATTTGTCATGAATAATTCACATTCCTTCATCACAGTTATTATTGCTTCCCTTGTCTTTTGTTCACCAGTTCTGAGAGGCACACCCTCCCTTGTGGTGGAGGGCTCTGCGACAGAACTCAGCATTCCGGCAGAGCTGGCTGGCATGGGCAATGTCCATGTGTCCCAGTGCCTTGGTGCAATGTTACACCGGCACAGGGAAGGACCCTAATGGGTTCATAAATCTGCCCATGCCCAACTCCCAGATTAATGTTTTAATTAAGAAGCTAATGGGTTAATCAGGATCCCGCCTGATCACAGCCTGTGCTATAGAGTGGATCAGTTGCCTGGCAACAACACCTGCCAAAATGAGGAGGTTTTGTTCTTCTGCCAATGCAGTCTCTTGTGAGAGTTTGGGGAAGGGAGATGCTCATTTGCTGAGCCAAGGGTCTTTCTTCGCCTGGCTGAAAGTACTACAGGGCAAATATCAAAGGGTTTCCAAGTCTAAACCTGTAATTGCAAGGCTTCCAAGGTTCAGCTATGTATTTGAACTTTTTGAAGTCCTACCTTTTCCTTGTAACCCAAACAGGTTGTTCCCCACCCTTTTTCTGCTCTTCGGTTCTGTATTCACGTCCCTTACTAAATCCAAACTACTTCCACTGACTATTTTTTTTTTTCTCAGCATCACTTCCCTTATCCAATTTCTTTCAAACAGCTGACCAAAGCCCCCTTGATTTTGATGACACTCAGCCAGGAACAATTTGGCTCTCTCTTAGTCAGCCTGCTTTGCTTTGCTGCTGGTCAGTTCAGGGTTTGCTTTACCTTGCTTTTCCAAACATGCATCACCATCCCGAAGAAACAGCAGAGCACAAAGCCGAGGACACCTGACTTAGGACAGACTACCTCTTGGGCTTGGGGTTTCTTGGGGGGAAGTAAGAGGGAAACTCTGCTGTGGCTGTGTTGGAATCTTTGCTGTTCTCTAAGGGCTTTGCAAATTTGTGGAGTTTTTGGAAATATCTGAGCTCTAGCCTGAAGCCAAGGCTGTCTCTCTTAGAAGGCTGGTGGAAATCTCATTAGGAAATCAACTAAACTCCATGTCACTACTCTGAGGCAACTCAGAGTTGAATAAATGTCAACTTTGACATGCTAATAGGTTTTCTCACATATACAGCATGTTGAGTATTTTCTGTTTATGCAAGCTATCCATTTCTGATAAAAAAGCCTTCCAATGGCACAATATGCTACTTTGTCTCTTTGCTTTAAAAAACCCAGTATTGCTTTGATGATATTTCTGTGGTACTACCTGCATGCTTTACTGCACTAGAAAGATTTTAGCTTTCCCAAATATATGCTTGTATATATTGTTGTATGTGTATGCTTCCAGAAATATTTTTATATCCCTCTCCCATGGCTCTACCCTGTGTTCTTTAGCTTGGGCATTAAACTTACTGTGGTGTTAACAGCTTGCTCTGAATAGTAGTTCTCTAGCTAGACAGAATTTTTGTTTTCTCCATTTACTAGGAAAGTGAATGAAAAGACACACCAACATTTATTTACTCATATTTTATGCATTGTGTCATCTGGAACTATTGTAATGTGGCTTATTTTTAACACTAAAACTATTGTGACACACAGCACCCATCAGGAAGCCACATGGGAAGAACTTTTTTCTGGACAAATACAATGGACATGTAAGCAGGTGAGCCAAATGTCAAGACTTTGATTTTTCAGGTGTTGAAATAGCTGCTCATTTGTTGCATCTTAATGAAATACAATATCCAATACCTGGTGGAATTGCAAAATTGTACTATTGTCCCTCATTTTGTTTCTAAGGCCAGTGTAGGTTGTACTGTAATATTTTGCCTTTGATTTTGGTAAGATGAGTCCCACAAATTC
Source organism: Agapornis roseicollis (assembly GCA_002631895.1). NCBI lineage: Eukaryota > Metazoa > Chordata > Aves > Psittaciformes > Psittacidae > Agapornis > Agapornis roseicollis. The sequence goes on along the minus strand of NDXB01017466.1, from coordinate 100,776 downwards.
ATTCTCTACTTTGCTGCATCTTGACACAATTTGCTGTAGAGTTATTAAACTGTCCTTTTATATGGGAACTGAGACTTATTTGACAAGCTCTGTGCCTGTTATCCTGAGACCATGTAGCTGATCTGGTTTTGATTGTTCAGGAAGACTGTGCTGAGATGGAAAAGGCACCACTCGGATTAGCTAGTGTGGCTTGTAAAATGGGAAAACAGATTAGGATCAGGGACTCCATAAGGAAGGAGTTTATTGCAGAGGACATCAGAAGGTAGATCACACAAAGAAATAATTGTGTCCCATTTTATTGGAACAGAGCAACAGTAGAGGACAAAAACATCCTGTGTCTAATGTTAAAAAGGCTGCCTTACTTTTAAAAGAGAGCCTGCTCATCTTTGAAGTGATCAAGGCATGAGGCTTTATGTTCACTATTAGACTAAAACTGTTACTTTTTATCAGAAAGCATTTACATGCTGTCTTTCTTTTTATTATTATTTATTTTTTTATTTTTATTTTTTATCAATTAAATTGTTGATGTGGCCCGTAACTGCACTTTAAAAATAGTGCTACAGGGTGTAATGAGTTCCTAACCAGGCAATACATTCCTAACCTTTCCAATGAGGAAAGCTGAAGTTCACTCTTTGAATTTAATAGGTATCATCCTTACTACAGTAGCATTTTCTTCCTGTTTCTTACAAAACTGCTGTAAAAAGCAGGCTTTTTTTTGCAGACTGTAAAGCCTCTGTGCTATTTAACTTTAACCGTTGTATCAAATATTGGGAGGACTCTCTGTAGGACAATGTTTGCCAATGTTTGTTAAAAGTAGTTGTACTCATTGATGCAGAAATCTGGAGCAGTGGAACTCTAGCAGTTGCATGGGCAACACAGTGATGGAAATATATCTTTCCTCTGTCAAGATGCTGGTCACCCTGCATACTAGCTTTATATTAGGGTAGGAATCAGAAAAAATTGCACAACACACCTAAAAAGTTTATTTAGCTATTTATGCTACAGACAAGTCTTTGTGTGTGTCTGTATAAATATCCAAATATGAAACTATATGTATATATATGCATATACCTGTCTATATGCACACTTTTTTTATTTCTTTTTATTTAAGTAACATGTTCTAACAGCATGACAGACAACCCAAACGATCAGGTCCATACTCAGTTCCTAGAGAATGACACTGTTTGGAAAAAATATGAACCAAAGCATAGCACAAACCACACAGAATCACAGAATGGTTGAGACTGGAAGGGACCTCTGGATGTCATCTGGTCCAATCCCTCAACCTCAGGTGTGTCACCTAAGAGCTGATTTCCCAGGGCTATGTCCAGACAGCTTTTGAATATATGCAGTGACTCCACCACTTCCCTGGGCAACCTGTGCCAGAGAAGTCACAGTGAAAAAAAAGTGAAAAAGTGTTTCTTGATGTCCAGAAGGAGGGATCAGCGACTTTGTCCTGCTGACAATGCTCTGTGTAACACAGCCCACGATACTGTCTGCCTTTTTTGTGTCAATGGCACATTGTTGACACAAGCTGGCTCCACCAGGACCCTGCATCCTCTTCTGCAAAGCTGCTTTTCAACATAGTTTCTTACCACCAACTCCTTACAGAGCTTTACTAGAACTGGCAGAGGATGGTGCTTTGGCTATACTGGAGTATTTAACTTGCACAATAGCCACTTCTTGCCTGTTTAGCTTCTGAACAGGTAGCAGGGAGGAGAATGTTTTTTTTTTTCCTTTGGTTTTTTTTGTTTGTTTGTTTGTTTGGTTTTTTTTTGTTGTTGTTGTTGTTGTTGGGGTTTTTTTGTTTGTTTGGTTTTTTTGTTTGTTTGGTTGTTTTTTTTTCTGGCCCTGTATTAGATGTCTTTAAATTAGATGTCCAGTTAGATTGTATAAACGTACAGATTCTGTAGGCTGTCATGTGAAAACAGACTCTCTATGCATCTCAATGTTACTGAATTTTAAGAGCAAAGAGTTCCATGTGCCTGCTGCTGCTCCATTGTTCAGTATGGGTGAAAAGTAGTGCAAAAAAGTGTTTCATGCATTCTTATGGTGAGAATTCTCCCACTCTCTGTATATGCAATAATGCACTGTTTTACTAGTGCCTAAAGACAGAGTAAGGTAAAATTATTGGGGATTATTAAGCTTGGTTTTACCTACAGCATTGTAGAATGGCTTATGCATGAAATAAAATTGTTCTGCTTCAGAGTAATAAAAGTGTGGGCATTGGTAATAGCTTGAGTATGTTATTTACAACATAATTGTTTTATGTCATTGTTGATTTAAACTGATTTGGACCTGAATTCTTAGCACTCTTATTTAACTTTTATATAAGGCACACTAATGCTGTCTAATTCTCTTCGTATAATCCAAAGTTGGGGAAATAAATTCCACAAGAGAACTAGAGAGTATTTAGCAACCAGTCAGAAACCTGACCTGAATATTATTTGCATTTAAATATTGTAAAGCATACACAATTGGAGTACAAGAGAATTCTTGAATTAGAGAATTTAAACTCCGTAGGCTTTTAGGCTCATTTCTGCTCACCATGCCAGGAACCTATCAATGGCCATAGAGGCATGCCCTTATTTGTCTTCACTTTTAACACTTGGAAACATATGTTGGAACAATGTGTCATTCAGAGCTGGGTGAAATACCCAGTGCTCACTCTCCCGGGAGCCAGACGTGGAAACAGAAACCTGCTTTGTGGCCGAATTTGGACATGAATTTCAACAGAGACCTCCCACTCCCGATGAACTGAGATGAACTCCCCAGCAATCTCTGTACTCAGCAAGTTGGGGCTCTTTCAGCACTTTCTTTGGGGTCTGTGTCACTTTGCATAGAAACTAAAAGAGTTATTAAACAACTTTAAAAAGTGACTCCCTAGGATGTCTCTAAGCTGCTGATTGGACACTTACCTGAGGTGCTGAAGTAATTCTTTATACAAGGGATAAAGTGTTGATAAAGTGTTGACTCAGGCCTCTTTCACCTGATGGAGAAGGGATGGGGACCTGGAACTGCCATGGCCTAGTTTGGAAGGAAGAGGTTTACAGGGGGGATTGTGGAAAGGAAAGATGTGTGTTTGCCACCAGGAGACCTGTGTGCTTTAGCCAAGTGTGCCGTAGCTGGCAGGAGAAGCATCCTCTGTCCTGCTGCTGGGACTGTAGTGCAGACATCCTCACAAGACACCAGACTGGTGGGAGGGGAAGGGTTGCCTCTTTGTTGGGTGTCTCCTGGTTTTCCCTTTTGCTGCCTAGGACGATATATTCAGAGTCCAGCAGAACATTCCAGGCTGGACAAAATGTTTCCGGCCTCCGATTTCTTTCATTAATGCAAGGAGGAAAAAAAAAAATATTCAGCCTGGATTCAAAATTGTCCCCCCTCCCCCCCCCTCTCTACACCCTCCCCTTCTTTCACTTCATCTGTTCAGCTGAGAAATCAATTATTTGCACAGTGTCAGTATCAGGAGAGAAATCTTCTATTACCTTTTCCTATATTGAAGAGCTCATTATGACTACATAGGGGTTATTGTATTCAAAAGCAAAGGGATTACAAATATCTCAATGTCTTCTATAGCTGCTAGTAATTATTTTTGCTTCCAGCTATGTTGCAACCATTAAAGTTCATGTCTAGGTTACAACATTCCTCATGTGAATACTTGCTTTTAATTAATAGAAGGATGTGCTGGGCTTGTCCTTCCACAGTGTAGACATGAAACCTAACAGAAATACCTTACAATAATGGAGGAGCTCTAAAAACCTCTTTCCTGTGAGAAATATGGCTGGAATTCCTTCACTTCCATATTAGTAGCCAAAGATACGTAGGCTTAGGGGCTTTTGTCCTGCAGGCTGAATTGGATAACTTTGTTTTACTCTGCATGAAACACAGCCCCTGACTTTAGTCAGCTGTCTGTATTTTCTCCAAGCTAGTAAAGAAATAGCTGCTAACAAGGAAGCAGTTGCATAGTTAAAATTCAGTGTAGATGATAGCTGGAAACACACTGAGGGTAAAAGGGCTGCAGCCACTTCAGCTTGCTGTTCCATAACAAACTACAGAGCTTCAAACAATCAAATATCCTGGCTCTTCTCCCCTACTGTCGAAATGCTCTTCCCTCCCCCTCCTTTGTATCTATAGGGATGAATGAAACTTGCTGCAACCTAAATATTTGCTGATATCATCCATCAGAAATAATCCCTAAAAAAAAAGAAAAAATATTAAGGGAGAGGGGGGAAGAGCAATTCTCAAACCAGTGTTTAGGCCACAAAGGCCAAGGGCATTTGTGTTTGTTTCAAGATAGTCAAGACCAGAGCGGAGGTCTGGTATTTTCCTGGTGACAGCTGAAGAAGAGGGATTTGGCTGCTGGCAGAACATAAAGCAAAGCTGACAACAAAGCTTCCTTTTATGCTATCCAAATGAACACATTTCTAATCTGAAATTCAAATACTTGACAACAGAGAGTCTGTGAGCTGGGCTTTGAATAGGAAATTGCTTCATGGTTTTAGCATAATGAATTAGGCAGTTAAAGTAAATCCATTTAGAAGGCACAGAATGCTTTCACATGCCCTGTAAAAGCTAAAAACCCCCTACAAATTTCCTAAATTTTTTATTACTTGCAAAAATATCTAAATGTTCTGTGCAAATGTGCATGTTATGTTTGGCTTATTGCAACTATGCAGCTTGACTTTCCTATTTTACACCACACTGATTATTTAGATAAGATTGTACCTTAATCAAATGCCATAAATAACAGCTAGGACATTCTTTGAAAATCAGTGTTCTCACCAATAAGGAGAGTACATTAATTAGTCCTGACACTCTGTTCTGGTCAATTACTATTACACATTCTGGAAATGCAGCATTAAGCTGAGAAAACAGCTGGGGTGGAGTCACACCATGAAAATCAATGGAGGGATTCTCTGAACTGTTAGCTGTGTACTGACAAGTGGCAACCTCAATCTCATGTTTCGTACAACACTGGACCCATTCTACATGGCAGTCTTCATAACCCTTCAAGGGGACCAAACAGAGGCAGTGTCACAGGTAGCATAAAGACAGATTCTGCAAAAGGACACAGAGTATGAGACTTCTTTTGTGCATATGCCTGACACTGGAAATCATTTATCAGGCCTCCTGAGAATGCAGTGTTCTTTTCCTCTGTGCTTTGTTTAAGCAACAATTGCAAATAGTACCACTTGGAAAGCCAAGGTTAAATACATTCCAATCATGTTTGCAGAAAGGAGGGCTTTTTTTCTCTTTATTTTTTCTTTCATTTTTGTGATATTTTATATATGCACAAAAATATATGCACAAAAAATAAAATTTGTGCATTTTATTAATATTTTGGAGAAAGTGTTCAAGTTCTTGTTTTTGAGATTCTGTTCTGTGACAAAATCCAAACATGAGAAGACTCAGTGAGTGTACAGACAACTGCATAAAAGCTTTTCAACAAATGCACACAAACAGATAATAAGGCATGACATTCTTGTATTCAGAAACTGAACTAGGTATCACAGCAAACACACTTTTTTCCCAGGGAAACAAACTGAACAAATAAATTGATTTTATTTTAGCACATCCTTTTTAACTTTGTTGTTAGAAATACCATGATACAACAAAATAATTCTTTGGGCTGGCACAGTGATAAAAGAATTATGATGGAGTACTTTACAGAAAGTTTTAATCATTAATGAGTGTCAAGCATCTAATTAATGTTTACAGTTAGGAATGTAAAGGAAATCTGTCCTCACTTTCTCACAGCTGCTAAAATATGAATAGGTCTTTTTAGGTCCTTGGAGATGCATACTGAATATATGTATACAAGCATCTGAATGTATGCATGATGAATTAAACTGAGAAACACTGACATTTAAATACATTGAAACTATACTGCTTTGGAATAATAATTATCACCACCAGCACAATATAAATATTTAAAACTACTGTACCTATGCAGTAGTCACAGAGACACCAGGCTGAATTTATCAAAAATTAATTCTGAATGACATCTCTAGCAAAACAATGGGATATGGAAGGAAAACATCTTCCAATCATTATTACGGAGGAAAATTTAAGCCTACATTACAGGCTTGCTCTCAAGTGCCAATGCAAACAATAGGTATCCATATTAAGACTTTCTGTATACAAGATGACATAAACATTAAGCAATGCAGCTAAGGTCTGCCCCACTGCAAGATACTCAACTTCTTAAATTACTCCACTATATCAGAGATATTTAGATTTTCTCTGCAAGAATTAGCTGACAGAAAAGCAAATTCTTTTTTTAAACTTGTCTAAGAGCATTTCCCCTTCCCAAGAATATTGTACGCTATGTTGGAAACAAAAGCAATATTCTGTGAAAGAATTATTTTTGTATGCACACATACATACAGATATGTATGTATATATGTATATTTAGAAACTCATAAATTAGGGCAAGACATCCAAACCAGTTATTGGTGAACTATAAAGAAAATCATGTTGTGCCATGGCAAAAAGTATTTCATGTATTCTCACCAAGTGTCATTCTTTGTGATTGTGGCTCATGCTGCATTTGGCTCATTTGGCTCATGACAAAATGTCACTAAAATTTATAAATTTGTTTGATGGACAAGGAGAATTTTTTCCTGCACATGGACTTTGGTATTGAGTCCAGACTTCTACGCATGATACAATATAAAGTTCCCTTAGGAGTGAGGGACTTATTTAAAGGCAATGTAAAAGGTGATAAATAGTAAAAGCTTACATTGAAAGAATGGCATAATTTTATTAGATGAGATAAATGTATTCTGCTTAGAAATAACTCTTGGAATGAGAACTGATGGACAGGTATTATTTCAACAGGAAATAGCAAGACAAACCACTCATACGTTCTGATTACTATAAAAAAAATAATATATAATTTCTGACATCTTAACCCCAGGTTAAAGGGTCAGCTTTTGATGAGCTAATGTCCTGGGTTCAGCAGTAGCAGCCATTTTGATCCTTCTCAATAGCTGGTGCAGTGCTGTGTTTTTGACTCTCAGCCTGGGAACAGCGCTGGTAACACCAATGTTTTTAGTTGCTGCTCAGTAATGTTTACTGTGAGCAAGGACTTTCTGAGTCTCATGCTCTGCCAGGGAGGAGGGGAAGCTGCGAAGAAGCAGAGACAGGACACCTGACCCAAACTAGCTAGAGGTATTCCATACCACAGCACATCATGCCCAGTATGAAAACTGTGGGCAGTTACCCAGAAGGGCTAGATCACTGCTCGGTCGGGCTGGGTATCAGTCAGTGGGTGGTGAGTGGTTGTATTCTCTTCCCTGTTATTTCCCTTATTGTTAGTATTATTGGTGGTAGCAGCAGTGGTCTTGTGTTATACCTCAGTTACTGGACTGTTCTTATCTCAACGCGTGGGAGTTACATTCATTCAATTCTCCTCCCCTGTGGTGGACCATCCTGGGTTGAGCAGTGATGACCCTTTAGTTGCTAAATATAAGTTAGGCTTTGCTTGACATAAGTAGGCTTTTATGCTTGACATAAGTTAGGCCCTTAGCAACAGCAGACTCTAGGAAAGGACCTTTGAGCCAGTTTATGTAAGAAAAGGAGAAGTAAAATCTAGAAGTCAGGTTGGCAGATGGCATAACACACTGAAAATGCTAGATGGGCAAGATGATGTAGTTGGGTGGAAAAGTACCAGCTAGAATTAGCAACATTTTTGAGACTGATCAATTAGGATTTGGACAAATTGCTGATAATGTAAGAATAAGTGCTGATAATGTAAGAATAAGTGCTTTGTAACCCTATAAAAGCGATCGGTGTTTGGAATAAAGATGGCATTCGCTTGATCACATTTATCGTCTAAGCATTGTCCATGACTCCTGTGTCAACACCCCCCATCCCTCCAGGAGTGAGGGGAGGAAAGGGAGAAAGCAAGTGACCAGCTGCATGGTTCTGAGTTACAAGCTGGGCTTAAACCATGACCGCTCGATATATCAGAACATTGTTTATTTTCCTTTGTTTCTTGCTTGAACAGTGTGAAAAAGTGAAGAAAGGGAACAGATTGCAAACTTTCCCTTCCATGTGAGAGGAATAATTCTCTCTTCTGCTCTAGTTTACCAATTATTTGTAATAAAATACCTTTGTAAAACTTTGCAAAAACTAGTGCCTAGATGCACTATCTAAAGTTTATGACTACTTTTACACTGCCTAAATTCTAATGTATTTTGGAGATGCTTAAGAAACACAAGGTTTGTATGTGGTATACCACTGTAGTTCTGTGTGGTATAATCCTATACCTCTAGGTAAAGTGTCAAAGTTGCACTGTCTAGAGATACAGTGTAAAATTTGTAGTCCAGCAAAAGCTTTGAGCCAAGGTTCCGCCATCTTAATTCTGCCCTTAAGTGAAGCACAAGTTGTGCCTTTTCTTTCTTTGTAATGATGCTGGGTACTGTTGGGAAGGGTTCAAGCTATTTAAATTATGACAGAGCTCCACATTAATTGAATGCTTTTAGTGGTGACCAGGAACTCACAGGGTTTCTGCTGCAATCAGGAGCAAAATATGACTCCTGAATCCAACATACTGTGTTTCTTGCATTAACACTTGTAAGAGGCTATGATGGTACACCTCTTTCACACAGAAATTCCACTCAGCTGAATGTAGTACCTTAGGCCCATTTCACAATGATGCGGTCTGTTTATGCAGGAAAAGACAAGATGTTACCTTTCACACATATGAACTTCAAGGTCTGACCTCAAGTCACCATCTAATTTCACAGGTAAGACAGAATTCCACCACATTCTTTCATAAATGTGAAACATGCATAAAATTTCACTACTAAATTATTACTGCTAAATTTTCTCTCTGAAGAAATGTCTCCAAACCAAAGAAACAGGCATGTTTTCTGTAAGATGACTACTGACTTTTAATGTTGCAATGTGAAGACTTTTGCCAGAAATATGTGCCAGAGTAAGTCATGGATAAGAGTACCATAAAGTGACTTAACACACACAAAGTCTTAAAAGAAAATCCTCAGAAACTGTATATGAAAAAGGATATAAAAAAATCTGTTTTATCAGAGATTCAAACTAAAAGGTAAGTTTATATTGCAGTGACTAGCTTTCTTCTTTTCCTTGACCATATATGTATATTTAATCTCATTTCTTCTACTAATCCCCCCAAACGCAGCCAGTTGTTAATCTGAAGTTTAAATTCTCTTATGTTGAATCTAGGTTTCAGAATTATTGTATGGGAAAAGAAGCTCCTTAAAAGGCAATTTATTCTCTAAGGTACTGAAGCAGGTTGAAATGAGATTCAATAAAATAACTTTTCAGCAAATTCAGTGGAGTGGTTAGCCAGTAATTTCACAAACTGATTAATTTGTTAATGGGAACACTCTTACTGTCTACTAATTGTCAGATATGTCTAATTACTTGGAAATCAAATACTTTCTGTAGTAGAGAAAGATTCGGGAAATGCTATTAGATAATTAAAGCATAAAGGTTACACACAAATGTCAAATCAATGAGGACAGTAAATATGGTTTATCAACCACGCCAACTATATTTTTTCAATTGCAGAATGTAAATAGGTTTAGAATAAAGCGATCTGGTGGGATGATGGATAGGATACCTGTAACAGTTTAATTAACTCCCATTTCCTACATGTTAAAGGTTTCTTCAGTCCACTGGCTTATGTAACAAACCCTCTTAGGATTTCATTAACTGTTGCTCAATATGAAACATAGGATGTTGTCTTAAGGGGTTACGTTTTGTCCTGCCCTTCTGTGGAGCTAAAAGTCTTAGCAAAATGCTGTGTCTGTTCGTTCTGCAAACATACAAGTTTTTTAAAGTACCAGCCAAGGATGCTGATTTGGTATTTTGCTTTTTATTATCAGGAAATAAATGTCATCAACCTCTAACACTGAAACACAAATTCTTCTTCAACTGCACATAATTGATTTTATACTAAGAGACTACTGTGCTGGCTCAATGATTGATGGAAATTTTCTCCTTGAAATCTGGAATCTGTGCTTAAATTTAGCTGAGTTATTCCAATTTCCTTTGGGTTTTTTGGGTTTTCTCGATTAGATTTATTATTTTGGTTTTGGTTTGTGGTTTTCTTTTTGTTTTCATTTTATTTTTCAGGGATTTGGATGTTTTGTGGTTGATATCAGGAAGAGAAATTGCTTTTGTTTTGTGGCTCAGAAGATGTGATTAAAAGAGAGTCTACACGTGCTTTTTTTTTTTTTTTTCTTTTCC
>NDXB01017466.1:72512-90427 GCA_002631895.1 Agapornis roseicollis | reverse complement strand
TTTTTTTTTTTTTTTTTTTTTGTTGTTTTTTTTTTTTTTTTTTTTTTTTTTTTTTCTTTCCCATAGCACATAGAGTATTTTTTCTTACACTTTTTTTTCTGATGGAGAATATTCAAGTGTTCTATTTTAAATTAATATATTTTTCTATTCTGAAAACAAGGTTTCTGAAGCTCGAACTGGTTTTTCTAGCTATGTCTACTCAGGATGCTCCTTTTATCCCTCTAGAAGGAAAATATAAATCACCTTGAATTCAATTTGGCTTCAGGCAATAAAATTTATCATTAAAGAATAAAAGTGTTATTTATATTTAACCCTAGTAGAATAGCTTTATTTTATATTTAGATCAGAAAAACCTTTTCATTTCAAACAAAATTCTATCTGGCTTTTCGTGCTGCCTATTTGGAGCTATAATGCAGGAAAACATTACATACAACCTTGGTTAATAAAGATCTATTTGCTTACAGAAGCAGACTTTAATAATGCTCATTAGCATCATTTTCTACTGCTCCTATGGGACACTCTCTGTTAATGACTTACTTCATTTAAATTAGCAACTGCTGACCTACCTTGTACATAAGATACTCCAAACAAGTGTGTTTTGCTTAGGACCACTCTATTTCATATGTCTTGAAAATGACTTTCAAAAACATCCACTTTCAATGCATTTGAAAATTACTTTTTAAGAAGCTTCTTGCTGTCTTCAGAGTGGGCCAGACATGCATGACTATCCCTATAAACAATGATTTAGAGGAAGAAATTCAACATTTGAGATTTGCTGCTTCCATTTCCCAATAATTTTGTGCTTTCCTTGCCCTCTGCTGTGTTATCAGTCATCCAGGTCCCAGGGGAAATACTACAGGCCTGAGGTTAAATTAAGGCTCTATCTCCAGTGATTGTCTTCAGCAAACCCTGTACATTCCCAAACAATTTGTAGCTGCATTGAATGCAGCCTTAAATGCCAAGGGACAACAGGGACAGCATTCTTCCTTGTTGACATGAGTGCTAAGATTAATATAAGATAGCATTTGAAAGGGAGAATAAGTGAGCTCAAAAATAAATTGTACATATATTAACTTATTAATCAGAACTGTTCTCTGAGGTAAAGATTAGTTTGAGAGAAACATTATGGTTTAGTGTGAGGTGTCCCTGCCTATGGCAGGGGGGTTGGAACCAGATGATCTTAAGATCCTTTCAAACCTTAACTATTCTATGATTCTATGAGCCCTCATCTGTTACCTATGAGAGAAATAATGGTGAACTTAGAAAGAAGCATTGTTACTGCATCTCTTATTTAGTTTTGCTAATTAAAAAACCAAGCCTTTTTGTGTTCTACAAGGGGGTCACTCTGACACTTATTTCTGGATATAACTTATAGAGGTCCCTGGCTCAAAAGATGGCATTATGTGGGCTTATCAAATAAAAGGAGCACAAAATAATAAACTAATTCAATAGATGGCTTTCCCTAGCTGCTCTGAGGTAAGATGATAGAAAATAGTGCTTTTAGCAACTGTATAGTTGTGCATGCCCTCAATGCTAAATGGCACGAACTGAGTCAGGTCATTATGGGGGTGAGGAATCTTGCAATGAATGGACTTGCACCATTTTTTTATGGGAAATGTTCTTAAAGAGCTCTGGGTAGATGGTTACAGTAAGCTAGTAAGAGTGCTGTTCCATATGCCTATAAGGATGGATTTGTGACAGGGTATGGAGCTTTTTGGGGGGCTGGATTCTTCCCAGGGACAAGATGCAGCAGCAACAGCAGTCTGTCTTGTACCCAAAAGGGACCTACAGGAAATCTATAGATGGGATTTTTTGCAAGGGATGCACTGACAGGACAAGGGGGGATGGCTTTAAACTGAGAGAGGGGAGATTTAGATTAGATATTAAGAAAAAAATCTTCACTATGAAGGCAGTGAGTCATGTGAGACAGAGAAGCTGCAGCTAGCTCATCGCTGGCAGGGTTAAAGACCAGGTCAGATGGGGCTTTGTGTAACAACCATGGCAGGCAGATAGAACTAGATGAATCCACATTCTAGGATTTATTTATGCTTGCTGGAAAATGGGCATGGGTGGCCCCTTTCCCAGCTGTCACTCTGCTTTAACAAATGTCAGGGGTGGATCCTGAAGGGCAAGTAGAACATATTTTAACAAAAAATTTACTTGTTTAGGTAAAGTTAAGAAGAAAATTACAAGCTTTTGGATGAAAGAATCAAATCAAAAATCTATCATTGTAGACCTACAAGATGAGTTTGAAACTTGATACAATGACACCCTTTTTTATCTTTAAAATAAATATTTACTTCTTTTATGAGCTAGAAGATATCACAGAATCAGAGAACGACTGATATTGGAAGGGACTTGTAGAGGTCAGCTTGTCCAACCCCCAAGCTCAAGTGGATCCATCAAAACAAGTTTCCCAGGCCCATGTCCAAGCTTTGTAATATTTTCAAGAACAACACCTCTCTGAGCAACCTGTGCCAGCACTTGATCACCATCATAGTGAATGGTGTTTCCTGTTGTTCAGAGGGAATCTCCTGTGTTTCAGTGTGTACTCATTGTTTCTGGACCTGATTCCAAGCACCACTGAAAAGAGCTTGTTTCCATACTCCCTCCACCCTCCTTGCAGGTATTTGTACACATTTGATGAGATCTTCCTGAGCCTTCTCTCTCCCCAAGGAAGAACTTTTAGCTCCCTTAGCCTTTCTTCACAGGAAAGATACTCCAGTCACTTCATCATCTTGGTGTCACTTTACTGGACTCTTTCTAGTATGTCCATGGCACAGCATGACACAGCAGTCCAGTACTTACCAGTACTGAGCAGAAGGGAATGTTCACCTCTATTGACCTGCTGGCAACACTCCTTCTAAGGCAGCCCAGGATACCATTTGGCTTTGTTGCAGCAAGGACACATTGCTGCTTATGTGTCAAAAAGGACTCCAAAGCTCTTTTCTGCTGAGCTGCTTTCCTCTAGACTGGCCTCCGACACACACCAGTGCTTGGAGTTGTTCCTCCCTAGGTGCAGCAATTTGCACTTCTCCCTGTTGGACTCCATGCTGGTTTTATCCTCCCAGTTCTCTAGGCTGTTTCGCTGGTTGACAACACAATCCTCTGGCACAACACCTACTTTTGTGTCATCAGGGAACTTGCTGAGGATGAGCTCTTTCTTATTATCCAGATCACTAATGACAATGATCACCTGCAGATTTGATGCCTCAGGTACAATCCGAATTACTGGTCTCCACTCTGCTGTTAAGCCAGTTTTCCATCTATGTTACTGCTCATCCAGCCCATACTTCAATAGGTTCTCTATGAGGATCCTATGGGAGACAAAGGTCTCACTGAAGTCTAAATAAACAATATCCATTGCTCTCCCTTCATCTTTCAATCCAGTGAATTCACTCTAGAATTTTATCATGGTGATCAAACATGACTTACACTTGGTGAAGCCATGACTACTACTGATTATTTACTTTTCCTTCATATCCCTGGACATGGTTTTCATGATTAGCTGCTGCACTACATTCACAGGGATCAAGGTGAGGCTGCCTGGCCTGTAGTTCCCTATGTGTTCCATCTTGCTGTTCTTGAAGATTCATGAAATTTCACACCCAGAAGCACAATATAGAGAGACATCTGCTTTCCTACAGTCCAACATACCATGACCAATCAAAGATTATTGAGAATGGCCTCACAATCACATCTGCCAGGTCCCTTAACACTCATGTGTCCATCCCCTCAGGTGTCATGGATTGACACATGCCCAGTGTTCTGAAGTATTCTCTGACCTATTCCTCTTAAACCAAGGATACATCTACCTTACTTTGTAATGGTAAATCTTAAAAAAAGTTGCAATAAAGAATGGTCTAGCTCTTTTTAAACAGGAAAGAAATTTTATTTCCCTCAATATTCTCTTATTACAATATTGCTGCATTACGGCATTTAAATTTTGAATGGTTGACTCTTTCAGAATCAGTAATAATTATGCCTTTTTGTCCAGATGAAAGCTCACTGGAGTCGGCTGACCCTGGCTGGACATCTGGTGTCCACCAAAACTTCTCTGTCACTTCCTTCCGCAGTTGAACAGGGGAGAGAAAATATAAGGAAAGGCTCATGGGCTGAGAAAAAGGACAGGGAGAGATCACTCACTAGTTACCATCACAGGTAAAACAGACTCAAGTGCAGAAAATTAGTTTAATTTATTATCAATCAAATGAGAGTATGGTAATATAAAAATAAAAGAAATCTTAAAACACTTTGCCCTCACCCGTCCCTTCTTCCTGGGCTCAACTTCACTACTGATTTTTCCACCTCTTTCCCCCACAAGGCACAGATGGGTTGGGAATGGAGGTTATGGTCAGTTCATCACACGCTGTCTCTTCAGCTCCTTTCTTCTCAGGAAGGAACTCCTCACACCCTTCCCCTGCTCCAGTGTGTGGTCCCTCCTATAGGAGACAGTCCTCCATGAACTCCTCCAGTGTGAGTTTTTCCCACAGGCTGCAGTTCTTCATGAACTTCTCTAGTGTGAGGTCCCTTCCGCTGGGTGCATCCTTCAGGAACAGACTGCTCCAATGTTGATCCCTGTAGGTCACAAGTCCTGCAGCAAAACTGCTCCAGTGCATGCTCCTCTCTCCCTGGGGCCACAGATCCTGCCAGGACCCTGCTCCAGTGTGGGCTTCCCACAGGATCACACACTCCTTCAGGCATCCCCCTGCTCTGGTATGGGGTCCTCCATGGGCTGCAGGTGGAATCTTTTCCACCATGGACTTTCATTGGCTGCAGGGGCACAGCTGCCTTACCCTGAGCTGCACCACGGGCTGCAGGGCAACCTCTGCTCCAGTGCCTGGATCATCGTCCCCACCTCCTGTCTGCAGAGCTGTTGCTGTTACATATTCTCACTCTTCTCTCCAGCTGCTGTTGTGCAGCAGGGTTTTTCCTCATCTTAACTGTGTTATCCTGCAGGTGATAGCACTGTCACTGACAGAATCAGCCTTGTCAGCAGGTGGGTCCATCTTGAAGCCAGCTGACATTGCCCCTGTTGGACATGGGAAGCTGCTAGCAGCTTCTCATGGAACCCTGTCATGTAGCACCCATGCTACCAAAACTTTGCCAGACAAATACAATATAGTTAGACCAAATTTTTATAAATAAAATTATTAATATCTTTAAAGAATGGCTTGGGTTTCTTTTAGTCATCTTAAAGATGTGGCTTTTAGAGGTGGGGTAAAAAGGTGTGAGAGTGTAAAGATCTGAAAAACAAGCTTCCAAATAATTACAGGGCTGGTGTTACTACTTTATATCCTCATTTATCCTGCCTTTGTGTAGATTACAGCTGTCTTTGTAGTCCTACATTATCAGTGCAAGTGATATTATTTTCCCACTTCCCAGCTTTTTCTCACTCTCTAAGTTAGGACATGTAACGCGTACTGGCAACTTTGTCACTAAAAAATTTAGCACAGAGATATCTGTGGGATCTATATTCACACCAGATCTGATTTATTTGAGGGTAGGTTTTTTTTTTTGTTGTTGTTTGTTTTTGTGTTTGTTTTTGTTTTGTTTTTNATGTAACGCGTACTGGCAACTTTGTCACTAAAAAATTTAGCACAGAGATATCTGTGGGATCTATATTCACACCAGATCTGATTTATTTGAGGGTAGGTTTTTTTTTTTGTTGTTGTTTGTTTTTGTTTTGTTTTGTTTTTCCCTCTGGGTGGTCAGAAATCACTATTTTGTCTCCCAGCAAAATAATCAAAATTATCTGTGCTACTGTATTTGAATAGTCTCAGATCAGTGTACACATTTAATAGGGTAAAAAATGTAAAAAAGATAAAGAAAAAAAGGTAAAAAAAAAGCATATTTCAATAGAAATTACATATGAATACACGTTTTCTTTTTTATGGTTATACTGTTATCATCTAGTACATGACAGCAGAAGCTGGGGCATGGCAATCTATGCTCTTGCTGGAGAAATTAGTGCTGCTAAACTAGGAGAGTAGCTTACTGGAATTAGCTCATGCATGGTGTTTGGTTTTGTCCTTTCGTGGATGTGATCGCAAATCCAGCTGCCCAGTTCCAGTAGAGACCTTATGTTGTGGGAATAAGCTCAGTCAGAAGACTAAAATGCACAGAAAGCTACCATACTTTTCCCAAGAAATGCGTATTAAAAAAATAACGATGGCTTGATATTTTTGTGTAATCCAAAGTCTGCTCACTTGTCTAGAAAGGGAACTTGTAACATAATGTGTGACAGTGCCACCAGGTGCCTCCTGCACTAGCAATGTATTCAGACAGATGTATCTTAATTGGAGTAATCCATCTCAATCAGTGCTGAGCTGAACAACTCAAAGATGTGTCATGAAATGATATGGTGAAAATTCCTCTGCTTTTATCCCCTGTATGCTTTCACTTCTTCACTGCCTTGAAAAGTAGAATGTAGTTTTCATCTTGTCAGTAAAAAATTTGTCCATTCACGAGAATAAACCAGAAAAGTTCTTGTCAACATAATGGGCATTATTAGGACAATTATCAAAATTTTATCATTATAAATTTCTCATGTATGTAACTATGTGAACACATTAAGTTACATTAAATAAATTCCAATGAGATCTTGTTCTCATAGTATTATCATGTCTGTCATGTTTTAGATCATGGTCTGTATTGTAATAATAACAGTAAGAAGTGATAAAAGACATTTAATCCACAATAACAACTTGTTTAATAAAAATAACCATTTTCTTATTCCTTCTTTATGTTAAAGAATCCATGTGCTACCACCTAGTTCTTCACAATTTTCTGAGGTTCTTACAGGTTTTCTGGCAGATCACGTTATAAAGAAGGATGCTCTTTGTGTGGTTTTTAGTTCTGTTGCTCTCCATGTACAGAACAACCTTCACCATCTCTCTGTCCAACCCTTCTCTTTTAAGCACTTACTGCTTTTGCAGTTGCAAAGGTTTTTGACAACAATAAAACAAACTGCAACATTAGCATTCTAAAGCTATTGTTTGTAAAGCTGTAAGTACCAGAGAGCAAACGGATCCACCCTTTTCCCTGGTGCTCTGTGCAGTATATTGCTTTGCTTCCACTTGCTGCCAAAACTTTGATTTTAGCAGTGCTTATTTGAGGAAAACATAAGGTTTATTTAGATAAAAATGATGTTGTCTGTTGCCTCAGTGTATGTCAGAGCATTCAAAACAAAATAGGCAAGAGTTTTGGTTAACAGACTTAGGGGCATTCTGTTGTTTGCCTGCTAGTGGGGTTTGTAAACACAAGCAAGGACAATGTGTAACAAATTTTTACTCCATTGTCTCAGTAGGCTTTAAAATGAAATTATCTGACTATCCAAGTTTTGAGATTCTGGGAGGACTGGGAGGACTGGGAACAAGTTCTGTGATCCTGTTGCAGAACTGAAAGTCTCAAGTAGTTACTGGCTTTGGCTGTCAGAACTGCTATGAGATCTGACTGTTCTGAAGGAACAATACCTTTGCCACACTTAAGTTAAAGGAACATGTAACAGTAACAGGCCTTTATTTTGACTTTAATTCTTATAAAAATTTTTTTATTCTTCTTTTAATCTACTAAGGATGTTTGTTAACAAAACCCAAAATGTTTTGCGTAAGGTCTTTGATGTGATTTTTTTTGTACTACTTTTTTTACTGTAGTGTACACTAAATTAATATTTTCAACACTGGACTAAGACAATTTCTCTCTACTGACAAATATTTGAAAAATCAGTGTTAATTGAAGAAATGCATTCTGTTTTCTGGGTGGGTTTAAACTGATTTTGCAAAACTGCCATAAAAATTTTGTATCCAAGACAGCTAGTGCGTCCAATTTTCCTTAATGATTATGATTGATACTGAACAAATGGGTATTCAATACCTGGCAAAAAGATTCCTGAAGCTAAAAAATGCCTTTCAAATACTATTTTTTGACAATTAGTGGCCTACTGGAGTTCATTTGAAATTGTTTTCTGATCCTAAAATTTACCCTGACAAGAAGTAGAAATCTGGCTGATTTTTACAAGTGTGGGTGACCAGCATTGGCCTATCAACTAACTGTGGCGCGTGTTTGGCATAATTGCAGTAATGTACAAAAATATTAACTGTCAAACTTGAACAAAGGTGTGATTGTGAAGTAATTTAAAAAGACACAGGGTTATTTCCAAATCACCTCACACACTTGGAAAAGGAAAGGTTAACAAATCATTATAATTAGCATCTTCTTTTTATCATGTTTATGTTTTTCATCTATGAGTAGTTTGCTAATTCCATATAACTTACATCTTCAAAGTAATCACTGCATGAATTATTTCTGTCCCTGAAGAAATTGAAATTAGGCTCTCTGAGATTTTAGTGATGTGAAAGCACTCTCATATTATGTTAGGGCTACTATAACTGTTTCAATCTTAAGGTCACTAGTTTAAGAATAACTTTACCAGACATGTTCTAGCAAATTCTTTTAGCAAGTGCAATGTACATTGAACTTCTAAGCAGTGCTTGCCAAACATTAAGGTAGAAATATATCCAAGAAGATATTGCTTGGCTCATGCAGAAGGTGAAGGTATGTATTCTGAAAACAAATTATGCAGCTTTGTCAATTAAATCAGATTGAATAAAATCAGTTTTGTTACTGTATGGTATTAACGTAGAAGAATAAAAGCATACCTGTGTTTCTCTAAAGGCTTTCACTTTTTTTCTGTCAGAGGTTTGCATGCAGCCAGTGGGTTAACATTTACAGTGACTGCAAAAAATGCAGTTATGTTGTGTATATGAGTGGTTATGTCCACTTTTCATGTTCAGTTCATAAAAAGTATGACTCTGTTCTTTCTAAGGCAGTGACCAATAAGTGATGATTCTTCTGTGTTTTGGAAGAGGCAGTCTTTGGTTTCAGGTTATTTTCTTGGGGTTATTTTTGGTCTTTTGTTTTTTATTATGAAGCCTTACTTTATTTTTCTTCCAGCTTCATGATTTCACAAGTATTCTAATCATAGGTAAGATGGTAACATAATCGTCTTACATTACCATAACATTTAAACTATTTCTACTCCAGATTCTCTTGGGTTTGCATTTGTGAGAAAGAAAAGGTTGTAACAAAATAAATTACATAAGCTGAGGTCTAGAGCTATGTAAAGATGAAGTGCTGCCAAATCTTTTGAAGATGGAGAATTACTACTGCTTACCCTGAGACAGGTTTCCAGGCTTTCTAGTGTCTCTGTGTTGTGTGACAACACTTACTATTCTGTTGGCCAGAAATATTTGTCCTCTGTTTAGAAGCTGTACTAGTGTTTAAGCATCTACAATGAAGATTACCTATGGAGCTTTCAATAGGACTGGATAATGCTTTATGTAGCTTCTTCACCATTTTCCACCATGTCACTTTTAACTAGTGGAGTCTTCCATGTACGCCCTAGGTTTTGTCCAAGGACATATTACAGGTTGACTCAGTCAAACATTTGAGAAAACTTAGATTTTTTGTAGTTTTACTCAGGGAATTCTCATACTCATGTTGCTACTTTTATGACATCTTTAATTTTTGAAGTGCTCTGTAAGTGCAATTTCCTGCACATAAAACTGAACTTACTGTGTTCCAGTTTGTAGGGAAGGAAAAGTAAGTTCCTGCTACACTGCTAGAATGCAGGTTTTAAAAATAAAACCCACTAGTTTTATTTGTTTATTTACTTACAAATTGGCTTGCATATCTTGTTGAGAATACAAGACAGTTTCTTCTGGGTCCAATAATGCCAGCATTAACTCTTAAAGCAGGATAAAGATCTATATAAAGAATATAATTGATATCATTAAGTTATTAAGGCATTTTTTGTTGTGAAAAAATTCCTTACTGGTAATGTTTCACTTAATTTAATTAAAAATTTAAAAGAGCTATAAGTATTTTGTATTTGACAACAGATAAACTAGGAAGTTTAAATATAATTTTTCACTTCTTTGTTTCAGGTTGTTTTCTTTGTTTTGCATCAAAAATACATCATAATAAACATTTCCTCTGCCTACTTGATATGTCTTTGAAAATATTACTAATAATTTTTATGACACACTGCCATAAAATGTATACATATATTTAGGTTTGTAACGACCTTTGCTAAAATGTGCACTTTGGGAGACTCAAATAATTGGAAGTAGTCAGCAAACTTTTCTGTTATTGGATGTTTGGAAATAATTTTGCACCAGTCCAGCTCCAATACAACTGTTGTTTGCATTCTCTGAACTGGACAGATGTGGAACGCAGGTTGATATCAGAGGGACAAATATCTGTAATAGTTGTGCTATTTAATGTTCATTATGCTGCCCTTAAGATACTTAGTTTTCAGAAACAGATTTAAATTATTCTGGATATGGTCCAACTCTTCTCATGAATCTGACTTCTCTTAGAAATTTCCAAATGCTAAAATAAAAATGCTCTGAGGCAACAACCACCCTGGAATGGCAGAAGAGTAACTGAGTTGCTGACTGTTTGGAGAGCTTATGTTCCCATATGCAAGCAGAGTGCTGCATCTAAGTCTTTAATGACAAGGTACCTCTCTGAAGCACCTATTTCTACCATTTGACTCCTCCCCTGTGGTCTAACAGGCCTTGAAGGATCAGGACTGAAAACGTGCTGCAGAAGAGATGATGCAATGGCATTGGCAGGACAAGATCCTGAAGGTGATCTGGCAAAGCTTCAGAATAGGACTCCTGACAGCTGATTTGCCAACATCATATGAATTAGCTCATGCCTGGAGATGGCTATGGGTATTGAACTTCCAGCCCCCGGGAGTACAGTGCTCCTGTGACCTGATGACATGGTGACATTTGTCTGCTGCAAACTGTGAGCTCTGCCAAGATAATTCTGTGTATTTTGTTTTCCATGAGGAAAGCAGGTCTTTCTGTCCTGAAACTGTGCTGCCAGTGATCTTGTATCTGCAAAAAGGGAAAATATGCCCAGTGGTGCTATGGCAAATATGTGCGTTGTTCTGTTCATGTTGCAATAACTACAGTATTAAGTAATGGGTCATTGCTGTTGCATGACAGCAGATGAGTAATGCTTTTGATGATGTTAATGGATACCAGGAAAAGATTTCAAGGAGTGCATTCATTTGATTCTGTTTTTTTTCCCCCACCTACAAATTTCAAGTGGGCCTCCTACAACACTGGATTAATAACACAATTACAAACGCTGAGCCATGAAATATTGGTTTGGAAGTTGAGGCAGATAATTCAGACAAGTACAGAGTTGTTTGTATGTTATGATTAATAACAAAAATATTTTAAGCTGGCATGACAAACCAGTGCAAAAGCTTTTGAATGAGATATATTTAAATTACTGCTCTTAGAATGAACAAACTAGATTGATGTAATGTCCCCATGTAAGCATGCCCTTGCTCTGCTTGTCTTCCTGCTTTGATCTGAGACCAGGTAGTGAGATGAAAGCAGAGCAGAAGGGTGCTCCCTATTGTACCTCTATAAGTGATCACATCTATCTTCATGTGATGCCATGGCAGCTGAGGCCAGCTCAGGTGGTAGAGCTCATTTCCCACAGTTATAAATGCAAAGGGATTGTGGGCAAGGAATTTCAATGAGGGGCACTTGATTTTGCAACTTGCTTCCAAGGCTAACCAGCAAGCCCTGTATCAGATGACTGAATCTTTTGTGCTGTGTATTCCTTGAGCCACTTTTTGGAAAAGGGTTGTGTTAGAGGCAATGATAAAGGTGTAGTTGCCCATTTCACAGCACAGGATACATTATTAGTTAATTGGCACATGCAAAATAGGAGTAATTTCTTAAAATTAATGTAGCTGTTCTGGCATGAGAGAGAGGAAATGAGAATGTAATCAAATGGTAGTTATTGATGTGATTTACAGCAAAATGACTACACATTTTACATAGATCTATATACACACAAGAAATTATTACTTGTTTGTTTTCTACTAGTAGTGATTAACAGGAGTCATGATCACAAGCATATTGTGTTAGGCATCATATGGAAGGACTGTCTTCACCTAAAAGGACTTACAACACTGACTACACATCTAAAGTTGTCAAGTCTGGGTAAGCTTGCAGGGATACAGTGTGATTTGTTTTCATCCAGGATTAAAGTTTTCTATTCTCTAGTGAATGTAGTGTGGAGGAAGTAGTAGAATGTTTTTATTCTGAGTTTCCATGACCTTCTGGAAGAAGTAATTTGTTGGTTTTTGCTGGCAAAACAGCTCTGCTGGTGCACTAAATCACATCCTTTTGCAGAAAACATTGACATGAACTTAATGTTTATAACTTCCGTACAAAAAGACTTTTTATTGCTGCTCATGGATCAGATTTTCTTTTTATACATTCACACAGAAGCTAGATTCATGCTGCACTTGATAAGATGTTGCTGTAATTTTTTTCATTGTTTATACAATAACAGGGAATTACTCTTTGCAATCCTTAAAGGTAACCATTCTTCACAACAAGAATATTTTTCTACTCCATTAATATAAATGGAAAGAAGACAGCATATATACTTTTAAAAATAGATCTTTCATAGCCCATAACTGAAGAAAGGACAAAAGGTCCAAATCTGTTATAAATTGTTTGTACAAGCAAAATAGTATCACATTCACTTAGCTTGTCTGTAAGTTTCCACGAAAATTATGGACTGAGGTCTAGAAGGAGAATTTATTTAATGTTTAAAAAAAAAGTATCATTAAGATTGCAAATTAGTTCCTTCAACTACTGATTTGTTTTCTTTGGCCATCATTGATCAAACTGGTACTGTTGTCTCATACCAGTAAGAATTGAATGAGAATTCAGTAATCCAAAACATAGTGTTGTTATTTCTATGGCAGTAGTGGATGATGGTTGTTTAAAATCCATAAAATAACTTGAACCAGAGCAATTCCCTTTTATGAATTAGATATTAATTTGAGTATTAGAGGGTAAAGGAAGATCTTGAGCAGTCTCATCTTCTTATATGTTATTGATAAGGGTGCACATGTAAGAAGAGTTACTTGAAAAACATTAGTTCAGTTTGACTCTGCCTACAGACTTTTTCCACCAGGCTTACATATTAGTTTATGTCTTCTGGAGACCTAGTCCTGTGTCCTGTAGTTACTGAGGTTGTGAAAGCTGATTCTGAGTTTGCATGAGAATTAATAGCTTTCTACTCGGGCATTGCAGCATTTGTACTAATTTAGTGCTTCCACCAAACAGACATTTGGATTTCTGAAAGTGGGCAGCACTAGGGAAAAAGAAAGCCCTTCTTCATTTGCTAGAAGATGGATGAAATAGAGGCAGCCAACAAAATTAGCTACCTCCCTGGAGGCTATGGAAAATAGCCTCTATTGCAGTTCAGAGATGGACATTCATGACCATAGACAGACTATTGCATGAAATTAGGTTGAATTATGGGTAGGTAGTTTAGTAAGATGGACTACTGCCCACTAGGGAGAATTTTGGAGCTGTGAAAAAATGATCTCTTGTAATGATAGTGGATGTAAGGATAACAGTTTATCCTTGACTGAGATGACTTTCCAAGGTTTTGGCCTCATTTCTTTTCCTGAATGTCGGATTCATCTACATAGAACAAAAGGAAAAATGTAAACAAAAAGTAAGGGAAGAAAATAATAATAAAAAATACGTATACTTGCACTTTTAAACAGCACAAATGAGTCAATTTTGTGTAATTTACCTATATCGAATCTGAATAATGTTATTTTAAATATTTAGAACTTACAATGTTTATGCAGGAATCTAGGGCAAATAAAACAACAAGTAATTCTAAATAATAGCCTAACATATAATTCTATTATAGCGTTCTTTAATATAATCAGTTTGTACAAAAACAAATTAAAAGAGACAATCTTTGTCATTAAAATTCAACAGACATATAGCTCTGCTAGAACAGGACTTACTTCAGCCTCCTTCACACTGAATTTTCAGATAGATTACAAATACACAGGTTTAACAAAATTAAATACAAAATACTTTAAGAGCTACAGCACTGAAAATATTTGAATGGCAGCATCTGTATGTTTTTATGGCATGCTGTATCATTGCCTTTTCAAATTTGACTAAATTGCAGTTTTGCAAACCATAATTACATTGGATCATACTTGATGGTTATACTTTGTAATGCTGAGCCAATATTAATCAAGTTTCTCTAAATTTATGCATACTTTCTTCTATTTCATGCTGGTATTCATGTGCTTTGGGCAATTATAGTCATCTATAACTTTAATATGTGGTTGGGTGCCACTCCTATAAATGTATACATATTTGATATCCAAAGTTTCACACCATGGAAATATCATTGCATCTATCGATGGAATTATCACATCGCAGCATTCTCTACACTCTTGGGTTTTCTATAAGATACTGTACAGGTCCTTTGAACCTCTGTGCTGTGCTTGACTAGATTTCTTAATCATAATCTCCCCTTCTATCCTGCAAATTCTTGAACTTTGAACTAATTTCTTGTTATCCTTGTGTGAGCAAAGGTTCACAGATCTAATCAGCTTCTCTTACTGGTGAATAGTGCAGTGAATAATGAAAATCCATTTGGTTTTGGACCATAAAATTGTTCTCTATTTAGTTTAGGGACTTCTTTCAGCATGTTTCCCCACTCCCCTCTGTTTCCCAACGGGTAAAGTTTTCTGCTTTTTTCACTTGATAATCTGAGTTGTCTTTGTTTTGTACATAAAAGAAAATGAGGAACTGAGATCTCCATGTCCTCTGTTACAGTCCAGATTGGAGACAGAAGCAGAGCTGTGTGTGATTCCCAGCTTTTCATTTCATCTAGTAGGGCAGGTAGTTAAAATTTCTCTGTGGCATGCTGTCTAGCAAGCAAGAGCAGCTTGCGTGTTGCCCCAGGAGCTGTTGGCTCTCATGTGCATTTCAACAGCACAGAGTTCCTGTGATAGCATCTTTATCCTTAGTCCTCTTTTTGCAGGAAGACTTACTTCCCACAGTGATCCTAAAAGCTCCCTAAAACTTTTGAGGTGGCTCTTAAACTTTACTGCCTCTTTTTCTGTTCTTTCCAAATGTAGGTTTCAATGATCATAATTGGGATGTAACTACTCCAGCCATATTCTCTCTTATGTCAGTATCTTTGCCATTCCACATCCTCTCTGACTGTGTTTCCGTATTTCTCCTGGATATAAATATTTCTGTGAATTAATAATTTTCTCATTCTTTGCTTTTGATTCCACAGGTTTTACATATCTGCGTTTCTGGATGTGTTGAAGATAGATGGGATTTGTTCAAGGTGAGAAAGATTTTTATCATTTTCTGTTTATTTTTTTCATCTCCTTTTCATTTATTTGCAAAAAGAATGTGGAAATCTGTTCCAGGAACCTGTGTTTGGAAACTCATTACCTGAGAGAGCAATTGCTTACATTAGTTACTTACATGTCTGGTATATCTGGGTGACCTTTGCTGTCATTCATTGTCAGCCATGGGTGACCTCAAGCAACTTTAAGAGTTGAGTTAGCCCTGGAGAGACCAAGATCTGTTATAGCCTGCAGCTCCAAGGAAGAATATATATGCTGATAACCATGAAGGAGCAAAATCCTAAGGGCTTCACACACCACTTTGTGATGATTTACTGGCTTCCTCTCTTGGGAAAATGCCCCTTTGCTCTATGAGGAGAAAATCTTGTTCAGAGGACTGTAACCAAGACAGCCAGGATTGCTGAGAGGAGTTTGGTCATGAGGCTGTTCAACGATGGAACTGTGATATTGGCAGCAGACTCTTGTGCAGGAGTAGTGCAGGCTAAATTTTCTAACAACAAGGTCAAATTTTTCCCTGCCATAGACAGACCAAAACACAGAGAAGCCTGTGGTTTTAAAATTAGTATTATAATTTTTATTATTCTACCCCCAAAAGTTATCATTGAATGATTTGCTGTCTATTTCTAAGATGGGAATAATTTAATTGACAAATTAAGCTATTTTTCTATGAAAGGAGATGTTTGTGGTTAATCACTGTGTTCTTGGGTGAAGTGAGAAGACTATTGCCATTATTTTATTGCTGTGCTCCTTGAAGAGGAGCCCCTAGTGCTGGGCCCATTTCTGCCCGGACTCTTGAGTTTCCCTTTTCTTTTCCAATACACCCCACCCTTGCTTTAAAGAGCTGGCAACCTAGACCTCAGCATGTTCAGTAGCAATTCTGTACATAGGCCTTTCAGATGATTTATATTTTTTGTCTTAACACAGACTGAAGATACTGCAATAGAATTAAAGATCTGCAGTCTGACATTTGTGGTGCACTGCCTTCACTGGAGTTAAATTCAGCTGGAGTGTACAAGCACATAACAAATGTTCAGCTTAAAAAAAAATGTATGAAATGCTAGGTTTTATTTCCAAGACAATTCATTTCATGGAAATTTTTGCCTAATTGTACATGTTAAAGTTAGGTCCAAAAATATCGTACATCCGACCTCTGATCTTTTTTTTTTTTTTTTCATGTTTCAGTGATGAACCAATTTGTCTTATGCCAAAAAGAAGTAAAGCACATCTGATTTTATGTTATTTGGCTTATTCACAGGAGTTGCTTTGTCACATTGCTAGCATTGTATTGATCGTTTAAACCAGGGCAGAAAGAACTGAGAAACCAATGAGTTGTAGCTGCTTTTAAAGAGAAACTGAAAATCAATAATAAATGATTGTTTTCTATAGCAGTTTAGGTCCCTCATGCATCCCCTCTGACATGGGGATGGAGCTACAAATTAATTTAGTTTGAGGCTGTAAAGAACCTAACTTTCTCTGGACTGACTAACTGACGTGCATTAATGATACAAAAATAACACAGGAATAACACAGGATAGCCTTCGAGGAGTGCCGAACACTACAAGTTGTTTTTATAGTTTAATGAGATATAGGTCTATACTTCCAGAGGGAGACACAGTGAGCAGAGCACTCTATAATTTACTGCTGTAAAACGATCAGGATTCATGCTGTCTATAAAACATGAATAATGTTCTTCATTCCTTACCAATTAGATCATAGTTACAACTCTCGGCTCCTTTGAGCTTAAAAGAAAATTCTAACTGCTAGACATAAATGAATGCTGCAGTTAAATTAAACCCTTCAACAGCCCAAACAGGCTTGAAAGAAATGCCTTCTGGATGTTATTAACATGCATATTTAAGTGCTATTTTTAAAATTTAACTGCAAGTCATAGCAAGCACAAATGTTTATAATAGTTATTTCAAAATTGAAGCATTACTTTGAAAAGCATTTTTATTGCTACTAATTTCTTCTCAATAATTTTATTTCAGCTTTTACTATTGCTGATTTTTTTTTTCTCTAATGTGATGACAGAAAACTTGCACAGAAGGCCCAAGATACCACATTTTCCAGCCCTGAAATAATGCTCCCTTTAAAATATGTCACATACAAATGCAAGGCTCAATTCCTCAAATATGTCTGATTTTCAAAGTAAGCAATCTTATTTATTTCAGCGGGTTCTCAACGTAGGTAAAATAAATACATGTTTGCAGAATCAGCACTTTGATCTTGTCCTTCAGTTTACAGACATATCTGCTTATAGCACAAAATTACCTGTGGCTTGTCCTGCTATGTAGGGAGCAAAAAGCAGTTTGGGGGAGCAGGAAGTGAGGAAAAGAAGAGGTAACAAGCGGTTTTTGTTTTCTGTCACAGGTTGTTGGTGTGGCTGATCTTCTCTGCTTCAGTACTTCACATTTTCAGTTCTTTTGAAATTTGGTCATGTTGACAAGCCACAAACACTGCTTGTTCCTTACAAGAAATGTTGATTGCTAGACAGAAATGAATTCAGGGATGGTTGAGAGGTGACCTTGCAAGACTTAGAAAAGTCAAAGTATGTCATTCTGACATGCCTGATAAAAGTATCATTTAAATATCCATGGAAACTGTCTTTCACATTCAGCTCAAGAGCTTTGGTCACACAAAAGAAAAAAAAAAAAAAAAA